>VFFE01006120.1:497440-521813 GCA_008921705.1 Burhinus oedicnemus
GGTCTTAACCTTCTGATAATCCATGTCTGGGGGTGGGGGGTGGGGGGGAAGTACTTTATCTTTCACTCAAAAAAAAAAAAAATGAAAGCATTTAGGCCTTTCACATGTAAATAACCTGAATTAAATTAGAATGAACAAAAGAAAGCAATTATCATACTTTGTCTAACACCTGTTCTGCTGATCTCCAATTCAAAAGCATATGCTAAAAGCAGTGTGAAATAAAACAAATAAAGCTCAGTGAAGTTATGAACCACAGTCTACATTGAATTTTGCTTTAAGTGACAGAAAAATAACATTCTCAATGTTTTCCCTACAAACAGAATTCCTACAAGTCTTAAGAAAACTTTTCCTCTTACATTCCAGTCCTGAGTAGGATCATTACAAACAAACCTTCCTTTTCAGAGACTACAGGCATCTCTGATTAAGAAACCAATATATGCAGTAAGCACCCCACCTGTTGTTGTTTTTAGAACAAATATATTTTGCCTTACAGATGACCAAAATATATCTTACTGCTAATTTGGTCAAGAAAACAAGCCAAAATTTTGTTTACATTTTAAATTAAATTATACAAGTTACATAAGTTTGGGATAAAATTTTGGAATAAAAATTAAGGAAAGCAGAAAACCATTCTGAAACTAAGTGGTCTTTGTAATTAGTTCTGCAACTGTACCATACCTCATTGATTGAATCTAATATAAATACATAACCATTAAAACAATTCTTATAATATATTCTCTTTATGTTCTATTTAAGAGCAATAATGAAGTAATGATAAAGAATGCATCTTCAGAAGGAGTAAGTTTCAGAGAAATATCTGTGCTGCCACACAGTTGTTGATGGTAACACTGAATTGCCCTACAGTAAATTGCCTGTAACTATTTAAAGTTCATGTGTATAACATGAAAGTTCCAAAATGAAAGTTCAATAATTACAAGTTAATGCAACTTGTAATTCAAACAAATAACTTGTATCCTTTTATTTGCAATGAGTAGTTGCTTTGGCAATTATACAACTTTGCTTTGTATACGTTTTTAAAGTGTTAACATCTACCATATTCCTTGAACTTGCACACACAGTTATCACAGTGGTCATGAGTCAGCATGTTTGTTCTCCCATTCTCTGCTCAGCCTAAAAACAGGTTAATTGCAACTTTTCTAACTTATAACACAGTGCAATAGCCTTCAGCACTCTAAATTCCAAGAGGTAGGAGGACAGATTTATGAAATTCAAAGTTCCAGTCTTGTCTTGAAAGCACTGGGGGGACTTCTAAAGAGGATTCACAATTACAATCTCCTCCAGGCAGGGACCATTTCATTCCTTTGTAAAAATTAAACTAAAGGCCCATACCATAGCAGCAATAACATATTTGTGCGACTCATATGAAAACTAAACATTAAGTTAAAAAATACAGAAAACACATGTTTTTAGCAAGTTTTTCCACTTCAATGAAATCTTTAATGAAAGGATATTGCCCCCTCTCTCATTTATAATAAAGTTATTACTGTTTTAATTCATCTCAATTATACTAGATATGCTAACGAACCCTCCATGCTTTTAGATAAACCAATTACAGAACTTCATGTTGAAATACTAAAACTGTTATTAAGAGTTTCAAATGGGAGTATTACAAATTAAATGCTTTGAGTAAGCTGTAAAATTAACTAGTCATAGTAACTTAAACTGTGTAACAATTCTGAATTTGGAAGGTTTTGTAAATGTGAAGTATGATATCCAATTACTATTCTTGCCTCACTCCCTAATTTTGGGCATATGACTACATTAGTATTGGGCAGGTATAGAAAATGGGAAAGTTAACATTTATGAGAGATTACCATCAGGGTAATATTGCTGGTTCATGCCTTCTGGAGGACCTTGTCCACCATGACTGTATTGGTCCCCATAATAGTCTTCCTGGCCTGAGTACTGCTGTGGTGGGCCTGAAAAACCACAACCAGTCAATACGTAAATAACTTGTTTTCTCTATTATAAAGCCTGCTAATTTCTGATTTTAGTATGAGAAATATTTCTCAAATGTACTCCCCACCCATATCGTTGCATTTCAGACAACATATGTAATCTGGTTTACTTAAAAGGAAAAAAAAAAAAAAAAAAAAAAAAAGAAAAGAAAAGAGAAGCAAGACTGTGGAACATTGTTCCTTTTTTGTAATTGAGCGAATTCAGCACCAAGCAGGTACTCTGCTCCTTTTCTGCACCTATCATTTAAATATCGAAACAGAATTCTGCATCAGCATATCCGAGATGCATATTTTTAGATACTTTTCATCAGAAAGAACTCAAAACAAAAGGAATACTTGTCTTCATGTTTCATGGTGATACCAGTAATCTGTGCTGCAAGAACCACCCTTAAAAGGGTTAAAAAAAAAAAGTCTGCAAACCAAGACCGTGACACCCAATGATTTGATCGAAATTTGGTGTAAGCAAGAACGTGATTTAAAATAGTTTTAAAGATGGTTATTTAAAAAACACTGAAGTGAAGTCCTACCTTGCTGTGGTGGCCTGTATGGAGGAATCTGTCTCTGACCCATCATGTGATTTCCTTGGTTAACTTGGCCCATCATTCCCATAGGTGGCTGCTGCCCCTGGTAATGCTGGCCACCTGCTTGGGGCATGTTGTATTGCTGGGAGGGAGGCTGCTGGTGCATCATTGGACCTGTGAAAGGAAAAGTAGCAAGTATGTCCTCTGTAACACATGATTTATGTTTAAATATTTCAAAAGGAACTAACATGGAAAACTCAATCTTTAAGAACAGAGCAAAAAAGACTGTATTTCTAGTACTCTCATAAGGATTCATTGTTTCAAGACCTATGCAAATACAGGTGATAAATTCAGTAACCAAACTACAAAATAGAACTCAGCCTAAAAAAGGATGCTTTCTAGATTATTTTTCTTCAAACTACACAGACACTAGTCTAGTCATGCACAAAGATAACTGAAATACTTATACCATATTTTGTTTGTTTTAAAAACCACCTGCAAAGAAAGTGTAGGTGAAAACCTGATGGTGAAACCTTGACAAGTCATAGAAAAATTAACATTGTGAACTCCTCAGGGCATAGTTTTAATACACATGTAGTTGTTGCTATAGTCCATCAACAAGCCACTTAACTGTTATCACAAAATAAACAATTTTATTTAGCCTATAAAGACAAACCACTCGTACCAGTGAGGCAAGCAATCACACAACAGACATTATGCAGAAAGGCCCACAAGAATACATGGTCTCCCCACCACTGAACAGTCCCAAACAGTCTGTAACAATAATCTCCTTTCATAACAAGCCGCCCCAAGTTTCTATTAATTTCTACGTTCATTCAAACTACTTAACACATACTGCATACTTCATAATGGTAAAAACCTAAGCCTTTTTTCCTTTTTTTTTTTTTTTTTTTTTTTTTTTTACAATTTATTTTATAAACTACAAAGACAACAAGTAACTAGGTCTCACTAAAAACCAAAACAAATCAAAACATCACATCAGCACAGCTATTCCTTAGCCCCATTCCAGGAGAAAAAGGGAATGTATCATCTAGTTTCCTATATGCTAGATTTTGGCATTGCATTTAATATTTTTAAATAACTGTGCTGGAGCACAAGTAAAAAGTACTATGTAGAAACCACAGTACTGGAAAATTACCTAGATACAGTCAATACTGACAATGGATTTATAGAAGAAAAGGAATACATAGTCACTTAGATCTTGTCTATGTGGGGTTACGAGAGAACGTTAAGCCAAATTAATTAATGGTATGAATTCAAAGTGTGTTAGTTAAATCCCATTAAACCCCTGTGTGGAATCTCTCAGCGAGAAGTAAAGTGGCCTTAGTTCTGCTAAGCTTCATTTTCCTCTGAAGATAAATATTGGCCACTCTTAAAATGATCCAGTTATGCTTCTATCCTTCAGCATGGCAGTTTGCATGTCCTAATTTAAAGTAAAAAAATAATTTAAGTCGAGATACTGTAATTATTTTTCACTTAGCAGAAATATCTTGTTTTTTGATCTTGTGAACGAGCAGGTAATTCACATCATTCCATTTCACTGCTCCTCTGTTTGGAGGTACTGAGAAACATTAGACAGCCTTGGAAAAAAAAAAAAAACACAACCAAAAAAAAACCTTGTTGCTATAATATTCCTGGATCTCAAGAAAGCTTGTTAATTAACAATATTAATATTAGTCACAATACAATGTGATAAAATGTGTTGGGTCCCCATGGTGCAATGTAGAGGTTTTCTGTTTGCTTTTTAAATTAGAACTTCATTAACGCTTTGTAGAGCCACAATGAGAATTCACTACCCTGTATCAGACTGTGTATTGTGTTAATAACAGAGTGCCTGGCTTCCTTCCAGTTTGGTTCACATCTCTCTTATTAAGAAGATATCTAGAAGGAGAACAAGCATGGTCTCTATCGTCTCATGCAACGGAACCACTTTATGCGTTAGTTTTGAGGGGCAAGGGAACTTTGAATTTGTTTTTTATTTTGAAAAAAAATCAAACCTACAATAAAGTTACATTTATTCATCGTATAATACTTAATTTGACATAAAAGTAACCAAGAAAAACCCTTCACGAAACTTAAGTCAAAAACTAAGACTATTAGTTCATGATCTAAGACTTTCTAATATTTGTAGCACATATTTTACGGTCCACTTAAAATACAGCTCTTGAATCTCCAATCAGGTCACAACAAACTACACTCAGTGGAAGTCATGACCTCTTCCAGATTTGGAGATAAAACTTCACACACAAAGTTCACAAAACTGTATACTGTAAGAGAATGTGCACTGCTTTCAAAAACTCTCCTTAGATACTCATTTTCTGGTGAATTTCTAAAACTATTTATTCTAGAGAAGACAAAATATCTGATTTGTACTGAGTCAAAAATAAGCCCAAGAAAATATTGTGCAGGACTATCCCTCTAAATATGCAAATACACAGGCATTCTATTGTCTTTCCAAGAAGCTATTTTAACTTTGGCAGTACAAATGCCCAATAAATGTTTCTGTATATTCAGAAGGCAGCCTTCACATGTCAATATACTGGAAGCATTCTTGGGATAAAAGCCTGAAGAAAAAGATGCTAAGACGTAATACTGTAGGTCCTGTGAGGAGCGCAGGCAATTTTGGTAGTCATTAAACAGGCATTTGAAAAATGTACCATGTAGACCCAAATCAATCTTACGGAGTAAGTGAATGTATAAAGCAAGCCAGACAATAGGTGAAAACTGAACTACTCATTATTCAATTTAACTAGTCTACATTATCAAGAATATACAACATTTTCCTCAACTGCTCATGTCAAAGTTGTCTACACCTACTAAATGAAAAAACCTGTTCCTGCTCTAGCCAGTGTCTCATAAGGACGACTCGCGTATAGGGAAGAAAAGGTACGTGGATTTAAGTAAAAATGGGCTGGTACCTGATCTTATAAATGCAGTGACCTGGTGGCAGTCTCCTGACATAAATGACTTCAGGAAACGGACAACCTAGTCTTCAGACATGTAAGATGAATAGAGAGAAACAGAAATGCAAACTAGAAGTGGGTCCCAGATAAGCCTAACAAATTTGAGACCAGAAGTGCACTGAGGATGGAACAGCTACAGAAAAACTTAGCGGTTTAAAAGTGTCTCCTTAGCCTTCTCTCTTCTGCTGAAACTCAGATACTGGTGGCAAATGCTATGAGAGGATAAGAATAACTGCTGACATGGCTGAAACTTCTGAAGAAGCAGAGAAGTGAGGAACCACACTCACAAATTAATCAGAACAGCAGAGCCACCTGTTTATGAACTATGGGAGCAGCTGGGTAAAATCAAAACCCAATAGTACAAGGTATTGTTTCTTCAGTCTTCAAAACTATGTTGATTTTGCTGCTAAGAAAAGGTCTATTCTTTAGGCATTTCACAATGCGCACTTCTATTGATAAAGCAATTGGATATCCACATGTAGAGTATCAAAGTGCACCATGCCAGATTCACCAAAGTAAATCTTGTCATTATGTCCACTGTTACATAAATAACAAAATATATACCTAGCAATGCAGCAGACCTCAGCAAAACTTTTTGTTGTTTTTCTTCATGTTTACAAAAAAAAAAAAAATGCTTGGTTTTAAACATAAGTGATGGTGACAACTCTTGCAAGAGCTAACTTAGGAACTCTACAGTAGAGTAAATTTAACTTTCAATTTTCTCAAGATTCTTGACAAAAGCTACAATTCAGATGTAGTTGGTCAAATGAACCAAAATCTTACAGGTGTTTTAACGTGAAGGGCAGTTTAAACACTAGCTCAAAAGACTTTGAGGATACAAAGTTTTTTGCTACTCGTAATGTTGACTTAGGCTGCAAATTAAAGGTAGTAGAAAATTCTCCACACTCACTTAATTCCACAAAGTTCTCATCTCAAACTGAACCATAATTTCAGGTGTCATTTAAGAAAAAATTACATAAAAATAAGTCATACAAAAAAATTCCTTAGTTACCAACATTGCCTTTCATGTTTTACACTAGGGGAAAAAGGCGAAAGAACAAGTACTGTGGCACCTGCTTATATTTTTGTTTTTTCAAGATACAACCGCAGTGTCTTCTACAGCTAGACATTCTACAAATCCAGCTATAGCATGATGGCACTTCAGAACGTGGAAGCAATTTTATTTGTCTTTAATAGATTAGAAGTCCAAAAAATTGAGACTGCCCTGCTTTGTCCATGAGATCATGGCTACCGTTAGCAGTTGAGGTATTGAAATTAACAGCATCTGCTTACATAGGAATGAACAGATGGCAAGACATTCACAAAAGGTCCTCAACCTCAGAAATCATTTTATCCTGATCTGCCATACCCTGAATATGTTTGTATTTCAGGTAAAATTGGATGTTCCTATCTTTAAGTTCCTTTCTTTATGTGAACAACAAAAGAACAGGAATTCTTCACCTGCCTCATCTCCGCTGTCTCTGGGATCTCTTCATATTTGCTTGTAACTGAAAGAGCTCTGAAACTTTAATGGAATTTTTGTAAGTTTATATAAATGAAACTGTCATTAAAAAAATCTCAGCACCAGATTCGACAATTGGTCTTCTGCAAATGATCAAGTCAACATGATATTCTCATGTAGAGTTCCCCTGTTAAAAGTAAATTTGTTCCCCTCCTGCATCCCAAGCAACATATAATGCTCATTAAATAAAGACCGGGGAGTTTAGCAACTTTGCTTCAAGCGCTTCTGGCAAGGGAACAGAATCCTAGCAAAAGGATCTGAGAAACAAAGTTTCTGAGATGGCAAAGCTATGATATCTTGGTCCTTACTTTTAAAGTATTTCAATTCTACTGTTTATTATTACTCTCTGCCTGTGAAAGATCTGTTCAATATAAATGAGAGGAATTTCCATGTAAGTTTCAGGTTCCAGAAAATCATGCTTACATCTCCCCTCTGAAAAAGTAAAAAATTGGCAAGACTTGAAATATTTCATTCAACTGAAGTAGCTTCCCATACAAAAGAAGAAATGCACCCGTAAGAAAGGAGTTTCTTCCACATCCACTCAGCTCCTGCTGCTTCCTATCTTTTCCAAAAAGGCAGTCAATCAATATTCCTTGCAGATGTCCCAGGCTGCTACCATAGCTTTTTAGTCAAGAGTCACCTACAGAATTTTCTACTTAAAACATTCTGCTTCCTAAGTCCAAAATTACTAAAATTCTTCTTTTAACTGGACTGACCGTACAAAAACAATACTGTTGAAAATTTTCCTTCTAGGATATTCCTCTAGCTAGCATTTTATAAATTAGTGCAACTCAATAATGAGTACAAAGTGGGGACCAAAAGTAAATCCAACAACGGATTGCACTTTTTCATTTTCTCTTACTAACACCATCTGCCTTAAAATGTATATATACAGCAAGATGTTTTGCTAGAAAAAGCACACAAAAGTTATGCTAAACCCACCCAAAAGTTAGATCAAACCTTTCTGCATGTTATGGTGTCTTTATCTATTATATGATAGCATGCTTTTTTCTAAAAGTACTGGCCTCGTTCAGGACACAGTAGATAGCATTCACTGAAAAGCTATTTCAGTATTTTGTTTCCTCCTAGTTGTTTGTTAAGAGCCAACTTGAGATGCTAAGACCTTATCCTGTGCAATATTTAGCATTATATTTAGCTAGTGCTGTTACTGACAGATATAGTAGAATCTCTCATTCTCAATATGGATCACCTTTTTGTAAGAAACAACGCGTGCACAGGGGTTCAAATGCCTCCCGACAACAACACTGAAGTTCAGAAAATTTTTGTTTATTTCTGTTTCTGAAAGGCAGCACATGCTACCAATTAAGAAATCTTCAAGTCATAATGTATTTATTCCCTTTTTGTTAAACTGCATCTCAAAGCATTTCCTAGCCACTCATTCTTGTTTCTTCACTTAGATGAGAAGCTTGCAGCGTCCGTGCTTGGCTGAGACCCTCTGCCCAGTCAGACTGGATCTTGGCTACCCATCTAAGTCTCTCATGGTCTCACAGGTTTCTCTGCCATTCTCTCCCCTACTGTCTTGGAGTCACAAGAGAGTGAAGATACAAAAATATTTCCTCTAATCTGTCACCAAATCTCAAAACAAATGCAACAACTAAGAGCAGAAAATGAAGGAAATGTATTTAGTAGACCTGATCGGGAGTATTCTTAAGTCAAAAACCTTAGCTAGCAATACATAATAAACGTGCACATCTTCAGCCTTAAAGACTTCTTCCTCCACAGATATTTAAAATTTGACTAATTTGGGACAGTATTTTAATTGAAACAGGAAATAGCACCTTGGCATAACAGACAAGTTTCAAAACCTTGCTCTAAAGCAAGAGGCATCTGCACTGCTACATTTACCCATGAAGTGCTCTATTTACCAATGTTTTTGTGAGACACTGAAATATTTTAAAGAATGTAATTTTTCACTCCTGTCAGAAATGGCTCTCCAGTTCTGCGAAACTTTCGCGAAACTTCCACATAAAAATCAGCCTTGAAACAGACATCTGGAAGGGAAAAAAAGTCTCAGCCTAAAGGGTCAAAATTTGGCAAAACTAGACCTGCCCAACGTGAAAGCTTATTGTAGCCCTAGGTGCAGGCAATGGTACCAGCTCTTGTTCTACCTAGAGATTTTGCTCTTGTTCTTGAACATATAATTTGGTTAGATACTGCTTTATTCTTTATTCCCCAAAGCCACTTCAGTACTATTATTTGTTCAGAACAGAAACCTTTTAAGTATCTTTCTGCCTCATTTCTAATGAGCAATTTTCAAGTTTGACAGAGTACTGAAAATACAGCAGGGGAATGAGGAAGAGTAGAGAACACTACTTTGAGATGGAATAATCACTAGTCCCAAACTGTAAGCCAGTCATACAAAGTAAGTTCTTTTCTGCAAAGTGACTTAGTGGATGGCTCCCTCACACATACTGCTGCATATTTATTGCTAACTCTCTGCAACTAAGAAATTTCAACTGAGCATGCACAGGACTTTTCTAAACCGCCTTACAATGTTTACAAAATTACTCCGTTGTGTATTGCCCAGAATACACAGATAACTTGACAGTTCACAGAGACAGCACAAAATATTCCCACTTGTGACAGTTTCCTCTGCTATGTGCCTGTCTTTTGTTTCCTCTGCTGTTAAATTTTAAGAAAAATGCCATTAACAATGTGGACAATGAAGGACTCAGACTTCCCACTTTCAGTACTAGCAAGAAAACTCCAGAAACAGCTGCTTTGTCTTGACTCATTTTCAGTCTCTCATTAACCTAGTCTTTTGTCTGTTTTGTACCTTTCTGTGATGTAATAACCAAACTAATCAGTATGTCCCAGTCTGCTCGTACACCTTAGGAACAAATGGTATCTACCTAACGAAGTGGAGCTTTGGTCTCCAACAAGAGTATACTGCAATAAGAAGAACCTATGCCACTGGAGCATTATTTTTTCTACAATGGCCAGCAAAGGAGCTTTAGAAAAAGAGAAGAACATATTTTCTTACAGCATCAGAAAAGAGATGAAAACCTTGGCTCAAGTCATATCCTCAGCTAACATATCTGTAAGAGTTCATACTTGCTGTAAACGTGGCAGAAGCACTTTTTTAAAAAAAAAGATCTGCAGTATGTCTTCTAGCAGGTGGTATGTCCAGACCCAATGTGGTAACAGACCTAACAGTTAAACTGAAAATACTGCTTGCTGACTTGTAAAGTATATTTATAAGAATATGCAGTATACATACAATTTAATAATTTGGTCTGTTGTGACTCTAATGCAATATTTTAATTCTGCAATGTCCTTGGCACTTCAACAAGGACCATACTGTCAACAGGATATATCATCTGTTTATGCTATGTAAATATCCTAGACACAAAATTAGTTTTGAATTTTACTATATACACAAGGACATCTCCTGAAAACAGTGGGGAGTAGCGGATTTGTTCTTGGAACTGAATTTTATTTCTTTAAGATTAACAGACATTCCACACTAAAACAGCATGCAGCAGAGAACAAAGATTAATTAGGTACAAAAATCTGAGGGCTACCTGACTTTAATTTTTCAATTTACCCAAGAGACTGAAGAGTAGAGATGTATTTTATCAACTCGAGAAACAATAACACTTAGATAGAAGTGTAAAGTCTGAGAAAGATAAACAGTAGTTCAAACTTATAACTGATGAAAGCAGATCCATTCCCAGATTTTCACACAACATCTGAAAACAGTTCAGTGTCTGCAAATAAATAAAAAGTCACTGACACATGAGAGAAAAGAGATATAGAGGGCTCCAAACATGGGTACAAATGTATTTAGAGAAGGAAATCTACAAGAAAAGACCTTTTTAAAAAAGTCTGTACTCCAGATGTTTCCTTTTTTACAGAAGTTAACAAGCACCTCACTTACCTTGGTTTGGTTGCATGTTCATGTTTGGTCTGGGACCGTAGTTGCCCATTGGCTGTCCCTGGCTCATAGTCATCTGATTCTGCACCGGCATACTCTGTGAGGATGGCACTGAGTGATTATAGCCGCCCATTGACCCATGGCTACTTGAAGGCATGTTCATGGAACTGTTCGTCATGTTGAGTTGGTTAGGTCCAGGTCCTTGCATAGGCATATGGTTAGGTCCTTCAGAAAGAAAAATGGGGAAAAAAGGTTCTGTATTAAGTATCGTAAATCAAGGAAATACAGTCATAGTCAATCACAAAACTAAATAAAAGTTATTAAATACAATTACAGTAAAACAAAGATAAAACAGAGTTTGCTCATGATGTCCCAACTGAAAGAATGGTTAACAACATACAAAGTTCAGCTCTACTATGCAATAAATTTTCTTCTATAGAACAGCTGAAGCTACTAAAACAAAAGTGTAAGATCTCATACAGCTCATCTTATATCCATATCATATGCAAAACCAGTCTTTTTAGTATTCACAAAACACACCCTGAATTTCAACCTGAATTGCACAATACCAGTTTAACAGCCAGCTTGGTAGCTCTATCACAGCTACACATATAACTGTTACCACAGCTGTAACATTTCTGTTTATTCAAACAAACCATAATAGACACTTTTCAGAAAGTAACAGTTAATATTCTTTTTCCAAAGTCAGGCAGTATTAACATCGACATGGTACAAATACATGTAGAATAAAAATGGCTGAAGGCATATTTAACCTTGTTCGAACATATAATCTATAGCCAATATTCTGCAATTGTATTTACAGATTACTAGGATGGGAGATGATGACTGGAAGGACATTCATCAAATTACCAGATCACCTGCCATGCTTGCAAAGATTCAAAGGAAGAGCAACTTGTTCATACACCCATGTGGCCAAGTACATCTCTTAACCCTTTATTTCCCCTCTTCTTGAAAACACAAGTTGGAATTGGATCAGTCTCTGAATTAAATCTACTCTCAATGGGTATTTTAAAAAGTATAAACTCTACAATACCATCTGATCAGTTTACTCATTACTTTAGCTGGGATAAGTGAGCAGCTACTAGGAATAAAATTAGTAAGAGGTGTTGACTGGATATAAATATGACCTGGACAAGCTCGAGAAGCGGGCCTGTGTGAACCTCATGAGGTTCAACAAGGCCAAGTGCAGGGTCCTGCACCTGGGTTGAGGCAACCCCCGTTATCAATACAGGCTGGGGAATGAAGGGATTGAGAGCAGCCCTGCTGAGAAGGACTTGAGGGTACTGGTGGATGAAAAGCTGGACGTGAGCTGACAATGTATCCTGGGCTGCATCAAAAGCAGCATGGCCAGCAGGTCAAGGAAAGTGATTCTGCCCCTGTACTGCACTCTTGTGAGACCCCACCTGGAGTACTGCGTTCAGCTCTGAAGCCCTCAGCACAGAAAAGACATGGACCTGTTGGAGTAGTTCCAGAGGAAGGCCACAAAAGCAATCAGAGGGATGGAACACCTCTTCTATGAGGAAAGGCTTGAGAGAGTTGGGGTTGTTCTGCCCAGAGAAGAGAAGGCTCTGGGGAGACCTTATTGCAGACTTTCAGTACTTAAAGGAAGCCTACAGGAAAGATGGGGACAAACTTTTTAGCAGGCCCTGTTGTGATAGGACAAGGGGTAATGGTTATAAAGTAAAGGAGGAAGCATTCAGACTAGATACAAGGAAAAAATTTTCTACAATGAGGGTGGTGAAACACTGGCACAGGTTGCCCAGAGAGGTGGTAGATGCCCCATCCCTGGAAACATTCAAGGTCAGGCTGGATGGGGCTCTGATCAACCTGATCTAGTTGCAAATGTCTCTGCTCATTGCAGGAGAGGTTGGACTAGATGACCTTTACAGGTCCCTTCCAACCCAAACCATTCTGTGATTCCATGAAGTGAAAAAAGTAAATGAAGTGCAAGGATTATGCAAGCACCACATGAAGAGTTTATGAAGATATGTACAACCAGAGCACCTGACAGAGTAGGTCAATTGTAGAAAAGGCGAGTGTTGATATACTGAGTTCATCAAGAAGATGTCATTGCTGCCAAATATGCCACGGGTTTTGGTAGTGGTTTGTTTTTGGTTTTTTTTTTTTTTTTTTTTTTTTTTTTTTTTAAAGCTACAAAACTCTAAAAAATACAGAAAACTTAGAAAAGGAACCTAAAAGAATCTATGTCAGTAAAGTTGTAGGAAGATAGTGATTTGGTCACATATCTCTCCATGGAAAAAAAAAACCAAACTAAACCAAAACAAAAAACCACCAAACCATATCTACCTTCTGTAACCAGCTCCAGAGTCCTGTCTTGGCTAAAGAAATAACTGTGCTAATCTAGGACAGAGTGAAGGCTAAAAGAAGGACATAGAGAGTTGTACACAAGGTCACAGAATCAATACCAACTGAACTGCAAACAAAAAGATGCAGAAGAAAAAGATAACAATTATCAAGGAACACAGCTACTAAAAGGCAACATGAAGAAACAGAGAATATATTTAAGAATGCATTTATCCTCTTGCCCTTTTCAAGACACCTTACTGAAACAAACACGTAGTGTGTTTTATGAAGGAAAGTGAAAAAGCTAAAAGGTATTATACATGCAGTTCACTGTTCTTGCAAAACAAGGTGAGCAGAGATTGCTGAATGGTACAAAGGCGATCTGCCTTGGATCTCACCACAAATACAGAAAAAACAACTCGGTGAATAGGATTATGACCATGGCAGAGAACTACAGATGCCTACACTGTCGCCTCTTCAATTCAACAGTGCCTAACCCTGTAATAGTGAGAAAAGAGAGACGGTTTAATTAGGATAAAATGAGATCATCTGTAATTGTGATATCAATGTGTTAAAGTAAAGCTAAAGTGAAGAAAAGCTCCAGACTGTAGTTCCAAGCAACTGTGTAGGATGCTAGAAGACTAGTTTTCCATTTTCTCTCATAAGAAAAGGAAGAGCATACAGGATTAGTGCCAGAAAGTCAGGTCCTGGGAAACGTTTTGTTACTTTTTGTTTAAAGGAAGAAATTGTCAATAGTAGATTTCAGAGAGAGACTAAAGCACACAGTGGAATAAGTTTTTAAAAACTGGTAATGTAAGAAGCAAAATGGGGGATGCAAAAATCATCACAAGAGAGAAGTTGAAAAAACAGAACACCTTCTCTAAAAGGCTCGTTTATACTTCATGTCTATGGTAGCACCAAAACAGGGAAAGTATTCATAAGAAAGAGCTGGCACATGAAATGTCAGGCATGCATATGTTCTGGGGTCAAAACCAGGTACCTTGTTAGTCAGAAGCTAGAAGACGAGGACAGAGGAAAAGCCAAGAATCATAGTATCAAAAAAACCCTGCAAATGAACAATAGTTAAGAACACACTTTACTAATAATTTTTTTTTTTATAGTTTTCCAAAATATTTCATGGGATTCTCCTGCACGTAAGGACACAACAGTTGGTTTGTTTGGGTTTTTTTTCTTCACATGAATGAAATAGGAAGAAGGGAATATGAATGAAATATGAATGAATGAGACACAAAGTGCTCATCTGCCATTAAAATAACTGCTCTAAATGCTATACTAATTGGATTCTGTGTTATAATAAAGTTAGTAGAATAAGTATCTATCTTGACTATAAACAGAAGTCCTTTTTCCTCTTAACCACTTATGGACACTATCTTAGCTCTGAGAAGCTGTAAGACAGCGTAAGTACATTTGAGACTACATTTGCAGGAAGGAAAGCAGACTTTGAGAGAACTTGTTGGTAATACACAAGCACCTGTTATTCAGGAAGGTGACCTACCAGTTCCAGGACAAAGGTCAGAGAACCCTACGGCAAGTCTAACCTTTCAACTTTCTACATAGGATAAAACAAACTCAAGAAATCGGGACGTTAACTTTCCACCAGCACAACCCAATTCATCATCTCCTTCCAAATCCAGACTACCCTTACTTTGCATCACACAAACTCTCAATGTAACTCTTCAGACAGTAGTTTTTTCAGGTAAAAGCCATAATCCGTCACAGGTACGGATAATACTCAGTTCTACCACAGGCTGAAAAAGGTTCATCATGACTGTCTTTGCTGGTAAGAGGATACAGACACTCATTTATCAGGGGATGCAATTAAAGGCCTCAGCAGCACTTCAGGTCCTTTATTAACCAGAACACGAGCATGAGAAAAATCATCCTTTGCCCTTTAGGTAATGGGACAGGTCTACAGCAGAACTTTAGATCAGCTCATGCCCTGACCATCGCTACGCAGTTCTTTCAATCTTCCCATCAACCTTTCCACCGATACTCAGTCCTGTGGAAGCCCCTGCTCAGATAAGGCCTTCCAGAAATCCTCAGCTGGTATTTTTAAGAGCCTGTATTTTATTTCTTCCAGGCTGGTCAACTTGTGGCTGTCGACCCTGGAGACTCTCAGTTTACACCTTAGGGACTTTATTCCTTTTGGACAGATCATCTCTTCAGATATTTAAGGTTTTGTATCTGGCTTCTATTACAAATTGTCTACATAACTTTAGAGTAAGCGCCCTATAAACGGAAAGCAAATGCATACGCTGCAGAACGATTACAAATACATGTCTGAAATACACAAAGCCTTACATACAGGTAAACTAGCAAACGCTTAGAGAAAATAATCATTCAGCTATCCACTTAACAAGATGATTCCGTTTCCCCTTCTCCAGTGCCTAACTATGAAACGATTTTAGCATGCCTTTCTGGTATTAGAGATGCCCTCATCTTAAGCTCTTTATCTTCACATCCTCAGAGACAACCGTAAACAGAGAAGGGAAGGAACCGACATTCAAAAAAGGGAGTACGTTGGAAGAAAGGCTAAATTAAAGCTTAGCTGGAAACTGTATTTAAGTATCTGTCTAGGTGAATACCAAAACAAACCTATTTACCTTTCACATATTTTCATAAGAGCTCTTTTCTTATTCTATCTAATTACAAAATATGTATGTTTAAGGAGTGACTTTTCTCCCCCGTGGCTCTGCAGTGAAGTCATTATGCTCACATTGTGACTTAGTAATCCTTCTCCTTGGAAAAGATCATTATAATAACAATAATATGATTACACTAGAGGGTCAAAGAGACTGATTTGTGAGAGGCAATGCTATTCTCCATGGGAGCTGATGGATCTTAGATGGATAGCGGACTCCACAACTGGAATATCTCTGCCCTACTTAGGGAGCAGCACATATCGCTCTTTCCACTACCAAATGCAGACCATGACTAACATGTACGATGAAACTAACTTCTTCTCTAGATCTTTTATTACACTTCTTACACACAGCCTCTGGAGGCTATTCAACTACTCTTCTCAGAAAAACTGTCAATAACACCATCAGGTCCGTCTTATCAAGAATTGCACAGAAATTAGAGACTAGAGCAGTCATTATATTTTTTACTTCATACGCAGTTTTGCATAGTTATTTACTGTGTTTGCTGTCGTGGAGCTTATCCTTGTGACCACTGAGAGATGAGTTTTCAAAGATCCTTTGACAGCAATTTCCTTTCTTGGAAGAATCAATACCTTGAAGAGTTTTTATATGAAAAGTTCCTCCATACAAAAAAAATGAAGGTGCCCTGAACAAAAACAATCCTGGGAATGCAATTTTAAGCTGAAAGCGAATTCGCAAGAAATAGGCAGTACGACTTTATGAGAAGAAATTCTGGAAAACAGCCACTATATAAAGAAGCAAGCTTTTCCAGGGCCTACTCCGTTCTGATCTGACTGCTAAAGGGAATAGTTAGCCCAAAGCCAGTACTGGTAGGTACAATGTGGAATTTTATCATCTTGTTTCACTGCTTTGTTTCTGACTTCCCAAGCAGTTTTCTTTTTATTACAAAACAGGACGGCATAAAAACTGACTTAAAATTTACACCTAGAACAATAATCTGGAGGCCATTTCTTTACAAATCCCTTACGATTCAACACATCTTCAATAATAAAGAACACAGAGGATTAGTGGAAGCTGGATGACTTTCTGTATGAGAGAGGGTTTTTTTTTTTCGTTTGTTTTGGTTTTTTAACATTTACTCACATTCGAAACACACTCATTAAGATGTATCTATTTTATTATTATCTAATTATTTAGCTACGATGATTTCACATTATCTTTTTATGGAAGGATTTGTGTTCACTCAGCCACAGGCCAATACCTTTCCCCAATAAGCCTTCTAAAGCCAGCTGTACTGCACGGTTTCAAACAGACTAAATTTAGCCAGTTCTGTTCATCAGAGGAATGCTGTGTGTCAGCTACATCAAAGCCCAAGGGCAGCCTGATAAACACTGAATACAGGTCACGTAGCTCTGTAGCTAACAAACTCTAAGAGAGCTTGTACTCGGGGGCATTCAAAGCAGTTTTGTCATCAACAATCTAGTATCCCTTGAGCCCCCATGTCGTTTCGGTTGCCAGGCAACGCTGGTGTTAATGTCTTAGAGGAGAAAAACTTACCAGGCATCTGGCCGTTCATCTGGTTCTGCATGTGTGGTGCAGGAGGGCCCCCACCTACCATACCATCTGAAGACATGTTGTGCGAGCGCGGAGGTGGGGGAGGGCCGCTCTGACTCATCCCGCCCGGACCCATAGGCATATTCTGTGTGGGTGGCTGAAAGGAGACAGTTTAGTCAAACACGAGAAGCAGTTAGTCTGACAAATATACTGTATGTACATACGGTACAGCAGTTGCCTATATTGTTCGGCGGGGTACGAAAGCAAGCGCTGAAATGCATTTCTTGCTCTTTCTGATACGTTTGACTCCTCCCAATATTAATTTCGGCAAAATGTTTAATCTTTCGATCAATTTTACATGAAGTATTACACGCAGACAACACCACAGCACCTTCAAGCACTGCTTTAAAATAGGAAAATACAAATCAATGCCTCATTAAAAAATTATATGTGAAGAGTTTAAGATTGCTGCAGTCGCTCCCTCCCACACACACAAAAGCTTTCCTTCAAAGCAACATTTGGTGAACAGAAAAATAACTCTCCCATTACAATTCTCTCACGTCAACAATCTGTTGCCGTTAACAGACCTTGCGCCGGGACAAAACAGGTACAACAGGAGATGAAAGCCTCTGAATGCTCATAGACGAGCAAAAATTGGCACCTGGGTGTGGTAAAGCCTTTGCGATCTCTTCCCCTCTCTCCCCCGAAGCGCTGAAGGCCCTGGTTCATAATTCTGTGCCAAACACCCCCTACAGACTGGAAGCACATTACGGCTGGCCTCCGAAGGTCCAGAGACAGCTGCCTAGAAAGGATGTTTTTGGCAAATTTCCTAATGAAATTGTGAGGAAAATAACTGAATAACCTTGAGAGTTCAAAGAGGGAGAGCAAGAAAAACAGTAAGTACAAGGGGGAATTTGCTATTAGGTTCTACCCACAGCAATGTACAGAGACACAGAAACTGCTAGTAGCCAGCTTCGTTTTGCTATTAAAAACACCTACGAGACTCTACGATCCTCCTCACATACCTTAGCCAAATGCTTTCAGGGGAATAAAAATCATCCCTGTTAACAGCAAACGCCTAGGTCTCCGGCTTTGGAGGACCCTCTCTAAAAGGCCATAACAATTCACGCAAAACCATTCCCATGAGACAACCACGTGTGTATTTTTCAACGTTTCATAAAATCAACAAAAGGGGGGGCAGGGATCCCCAAGTTCCTGTGTAGCCCCATCCCCTTTACACCTACACCTACTCATCAGGAGGTTCATAAAGACAAGATATAATACAGCAGAAAAGAGTAAGCCTTTCCAAACAAGAGTAAGATGGGACCCCTTTCTGGCCTTGGAGAAGGCAACATCAGGGTAATACACACACACATGCATTCACTTGCTAGAGGGAGAGGGGGAACAGTACTAATTTATTTTCTCAACATTTCTTTAAATAAATCAAGCATGTATTTTCACTGCAATATCTTAAAAAATTCATCAAGAAATTAGTGAAAAGCTTTTTTAGCAGGAGGAAGGAAGGAAATGAAGAAAAACGCAAGCACATAGACTATTTCTCCTACTGATTTCCTTTCATTCCTCCGCGATGAAGAGGATGACCTTTTATAAGCAAGTTTATCCCTCATCCTATAGCAGAAGTGGCAGAAGGTGGAAGAGGCAAGAGTGAGAGGCAGCTCTTCTCTCTCAGCAGTGCGAATGGAATGCTGCTCTGTTTTGCTTGATTTTCCTCCATGGGAGAGGAACCAAAGCAAGGCCACTTCAGCTAAGCCTTCCCTTCACCTTCAAGAGCTCACTACCATCCTACTTTTGCATCTAACAAAAATCATCTAAAACTGATATACAGGAAACAAACACACAAACGAACCAAAAAAGCAACAGAGAGACTAACATTCTATGATTCTATTTTTAATTTTTATTTAGAAAGTAATTTTTGGAATACCAGAACACCAACACACTTGGTACCTCCACATGAGCAGCTAGAGCTCAAAGCGTAACAATAGTACCACGTCAGCAAACAGACCAAAGCCAAAAACCATCTGAGTTGAAACGCTTTCAGAATTAAAATGATCTTCTTAGATTCCACATATAAATCATTAGTAAATCCATTGTTCACACAACATGCTGAAAATGAAAAATACTACAAAGTACTAAAAAGTATTAGATCGTACCTAGGCTTTAGCTATGCTGCAGGTGTTACTGCACAAACACAGGCATGCCCTTAGGCATGGGAACATGGACAAAAAGCCTCCAAAGGTTATTTGAGTTAAAACTATATATTCCAACTCTGAAATTTATTCTGGAAGTTTTCAAAACAACCATTGTTTAACATTAAGACAAACACTGAAGTGATAAAAAAAACTGCATTCAGAGTGCAAACATTCAAGGACAAAGGGAAAAAAAAAAAGATACTAAGGATTTTTAAAATCCCATTAGATACAAAAACCTGCAGGAGACTTCACAAACCATAGGGAATTGAGCGAACTGAGGGAGTAATTAAAAACACCCAAAAAGGTACTACCATGAATTAATTTAGCAAGAAGAGGTTCGGGATATGAAACAGCCCAAAGACCTGTGTGAACCCATTTCAGATTCTTGAAAATAATGCAAGAAAAAGGTCCAAGCCGCAAACAAATTCAATCCTTTATTAACATAAACTACCCCATAAGATGACTAGAAGGTAGGTGAACACTGTACCTCTTTTTATAAAAAAGTAGTAGGAACAATTCTAGGAATCAAATCTGGGAGCCTTGTTCCCCAAGCTACAAGTAAATTGATGAAAATAATTAGAGTACTATAAAACTCCCAAGAATGATAAAAATAAAGATGAGTTAGTAAAGTGTCAATATAAGGAAGCCATATGTTTCTAATCTATTAGAAATTTTCAAGTACATACATCAAACCACTTAGCTGCATATTTAATAAAAACTTATTTATACAAGTTTTTCGACAAAGCCTTTTGGAAAAATATGTTGTCCAGGGATACACACTTCACTGATCAGAAACTGCCCAAAGGGAAGAAATAAGCAATAACCTTACACAAACTTCCAAGAATAAAGTAACATAGAGAGGTCCACTGAAAATATTTGTTAGTAAACATCAACATTTGAAGATGTTGCAACATTAATTACTGAAAACTGTGGAAGAAAGAATAAGTAGAATGGTGCCAGGTGAAATTCAACATGGATAAATATACAGCAATTACACTGAATTTTGAACCACACCTTCTTCATAAAGAAGAAACTCCTATCGCAACTAATCCGGGGGGGGGGGGAAGACTTGACCATCACACAGACAGTTTGGTGGGAAAAAAGAATTAAAAAAAAAATCCATAAAAACTATTAAAAATACTTGTTTTCACTATCTGATTACCTGCAGTACCTGATATGTCAAAAGTGAAGTACAATATCGAAGAATGGTATTTGTGATCATGATACATGTTTTGTTTGAGGAAAGAAATCACAATAGATACTGCAAAAGCAGAAGGATTCCAAAGTCAAGCAAACAGTGATTAAAGACTTTGAATGTCTTTTACCTGAAACAAGTCAAAAAGGACAGATTTTTTAAATTTTTTTTTAAAACATCGAAACAAAACAAACATAAGAGCATATGACAGAAATAGAATTTAATGCATGATGCATACAAAAAGTAGATCATCCAATTTATGCTTTAACAACAAAGAAAACCCCAGGAGAATAGTCAATAAATTGAGAAATAACATTAAACATACAAGACACCACATAAACCTGAGGAATTCATCAACACAACACACCAGAAGAAAGTTTAAATAAGATTCAGAGATAATTACACATACATATATGCAATCAAAACAATTATATAGGATTTTTTAAAAGTGTTATAAGCCTTCATGTCAGGGTCATAAACCAATCACTACCTGATAGTAATTAAAAAGGAATGTCTCCTGCAGATATAATTATTCTGTACTGAAATTCCTCCAGCGTATTGTTCTACTAGCCTCAGCCAGAAGAAAAAAAGAAAAAAATTGTTTTAAAATGGCAACTTCCCTATTTCTATCAAAGTTGATCCAGGCTTTTACAGGTGATAAATTTCTTTTAAAACATCTTTAATTAAAAAACAAAACAAACAAAAAAAACCCCTTACAAGCCCTGGGTCATTTAACCTTTTTTGTTCTTTGCAGAAGTTAAGGAAATTGACTATCCCCAGTAATACATGCTATGCAAGATAAAGATCTTCTAAAATACAAAATGACTACACAGTATTCGAAAGAAAGAAGGGGAAAAAGACAGACAGACAGAAGGGGAAAAAGACAGACAGACAGAAGGGGAAAAAGACAGACAGACAGAAGGGGAAAAAGACAGACAGACAGAAGGGGAAAAAGACAGACAGACAGAAGGGGAAAAAGACAGACAGACACACCCCGCTTTGTGAAGGGAAGCTTACCCTCTATGAACCCTACCCATGTAGCATAGATAAGAAGGGTGAAATGACATCTAAGTGTACTCAGGTTAACAGAACCAAAGGAAAGGCTACTTCCCTCTTTCTGCTGGATGAGCGACAGAAAGGAATGGAAATTAAAATCACCATTGATTTTGTTCTAATTATGAAGTAGAAAGTGTTAAATATTTTACCATCAGTAAAAAGTAAATTAAAGAATTAGAAGTAAGATGTTAGACATAGCTCCACTTGCTAAACACTAATTTTTGGCTCACTTCCCCCAACACACAGATTACAATTTATAGCTGCTATGAGCATTTAAAATTTATCAGAGCATGAAAAAAAATAAAATTGTAAGCTATTTTGGTATTTTGTCCAGCTCTGGAAATCTGAACTGGAAAAAGACTGAAACTGACCTGCAGTTATAACCAACAAAAAGAGACAAGAATAAAACCCATTAGATTTTAACTGACAACTTTCAGCAAACAAAATCGTAATTAACTCAAAAGTTATTTGAAAGCGTACACTTAAAAAAAATAGTCAAATTGCATTTTTTTGAGAGGATTTTCTTTTAAATAATAAATTGGATCAAATGCAAGACACCAAACAATAAAAGCTGCCATGGTGGAATTGTACATCATCTGTCATCTCTTCTCTGCCCTATCAGATTTTTCTTACCATCAATAGCAAGTTGAAGGATTTGTTTATGGAACACTTATTGTTATAAAAACTGAGGTGGAATACCAACTTGGTCATCAATAAAATGTAAAAGACAGGAAATACTATTACACACATTGAAACACAGTATTGCTAATCAATACAAATAGCAATAGATACTTAAAATACACTATCAAAAAATACAATTTTCTTGACATTCTCTCAGAATAACAATTAAAAGCTATATGGAACACAAACGTAAAGGCCTTCTGATCTTTCTAAGAGAAGCTCTAACTCAGGATTTAATCAATCATCTTTGTTTTCAGTTCTCAAGTACCATTTTCTACAAAGCAAAATATCCCATCCCAGGAGGTACCCTGACCTGCTAATATCACATTGTTAATATCACAGCACCTGTCCCAGTCTCAGAGAACAGAACTCTGTTGATAGGTGGTGATGGCACCTGCAGAGTACTTACTGAGGTGTCAGACTGGGAAATAAGATCATAAAGGAATACATTTTTGAGATTTGGAAGAGGCGAGATTTATTTAACTGGGTTAAAACTCTTCTTCTACAAGGTGCAGAGTATTCTAGTACTGAGGGTATCTTAAATGAAAAAATAAAGAACCTATATCAATTCTCAACAAGCGTAGTATTTGGGAATAGGGAGGATTTCTACATGAAAAGCATTTACAGTCACGTCTAAATAGTGAAGTTAATTACAAATATAATTTGTGCTCTCACTGTTGGAGTACTAGTTGTGACACTAGCAGTAATGAATTCTAAATTTAAAATGACAACCAGTTTCTAAACCTTGATTTACATCAGTGTCTTCAAAAAAAAAAATCAGAGAAACTCTGACTTAATATTTGAACAAAATATTAAAATAGTGCATAAGGTAATACTTAAACACTTTGTTTAAAGAGGAAATTGGAATCTTTAGTTGTGTGATATATTGCGTATATCACTGTATAAAAATATTTCACTGTACAAGTATTCTTTAGCATCATTTTAACAACCAGACAATTTAACCCTGAAATACTTAAGTGTCCACATAACAATAGCTTTTCTGATACTTAAAAAACAGTCTCAAAATTCTTACCTCAATATAACTAGAAATTATTTAAATCAAAAGTATGAATTCAGATGGTTTTATTTTAAATGACTAGGAAAAAGTTAACTATGGGCGTTAATTTGGGGAACACTGAGCTACAGAAACAAGATAACTTCAGAGGTATTCTACAATTCCCCCATAAAATGCAGTTCGTATCTGTCCTCAAAAGCAGGAGCTTTCTGCTCCACAGCTGTTTACCTCCTGCCTCTTTGGCTTTTAAAATGATTTAATGTCTGGTCCAATATTTACAGTTTTTGCTTGCATTTAGTAACCTAAGAGAAAAATTTCACTTCTATTCCAGCTAGAAGGCCTTATGTAAACTCAATTAAAACAGAAAGAATCCTGCAGAACCCTCGGAGCATTTCATTGGGGAAACAGCAAAACCATACAGGCTAAAGGACTTGGCATCTATGCCACAGACTGCCTGGTATAACTCTCTGCAAATTGCCTAGGGCTGAAATAGGTATTTATTGTGCAGGTATTGTACTACAGAGAGGCAAACCACACCTTCAAGTATGAAAGAACTACACTTTAGCAGCATACTTCTAATTCAAATTGGCTGCTATTTTTACTGATTTCTAAATCAGCCACATAAGTTAGTAGGCAATATAAGCAGGTTTTTTGTGTACAGTGCACTAGCTCCCCATGTGGACACACCTTATTAGCAATACGTGCGAAGTAGCTTATAGAAGGTAGAGCGATCCTCTTATTTGAAGTGGAGTACATTAGTGGTCTATGAATTCACTCCTAACGTGCTAACAACCTAAATTCCCACATTC
>VFFE01006120.1:529017-555335 GCA_008921705.1 Burhinus oedicnemus
CCCCCTTCCCCGCGCGGCCCGGCGGCAGGAAGCAGCTGCAGCCCCCGGGGCCGGGCCCCTCCTGTCCCGTCCTCACCTTCTGGATGGCGGCCGGCGTGATCTCGCCCTTCCCCCGCTGCCTCGGGGCCGCGAACGCCACCGACATGTCGGGCCGCTGCCAGGAGGGTCCGCCCCCGCCGCCTGCCCGCCCGCCCGCTCACGCGCCCCGCGGAACCAGCAGCGGCGGGAGGCGGCAGCGATCCGGGAAGAACGCTGAGCGCGGGGGGCGGGAGCGGCTGCCCAGCGGGACGGCCCATCCCCGTCCCGCCGGGGAACGGCTAAGCAGGACCGGCCGCTCCTCCCCCTTTCCCGCTGCCAGCGGGAGTCCCGATGAGACCGTGGCCGCCTCAGACCGCTCGGGCAAAGCAATGGGACCCGAGAATCGGCGCGGCGCCGTTTGAACGTGGCCTCCCTTCGTCACACGACCTTCTTGGCTACCCCTTTCCCTGCGCGGCGTTGGTACGTTCCTGCCCAACGCGCCTCAGCGCCGGACGGGCAGCGAAGTGGTACGGCCGGCGGGGGGGGATGGGAGCGCCGCGGTGCGCACGTTACAGGGGACGCGCTCCGGCTGTGCCGAGCGGCGCGCGCTCCTCCCCCCTCTATCCACCGCGACAGTTGGTTGCACCCGGGCAGCCCGCTCCGGCGGCCGCGCGGGGCGGGGCGGGGCGAGGCGAGGCGAAGGGGAGGCGCCTCAGGCAAGCGCCGTGAGGCGGCGGCAGGTCCTGCGCTGTCCTGGCGAGGCCGCGGCGGCAACATCGGACCAGCCGGTGAGGGGAGTTGCCAGTCGCGGAACCGGCGCTGACCGGCGGGGGAGCTGTTGCCGCCGCCGCCGCGGCACTTTCGCCGTTTGCGGTGCCGCTCGTTCGGCAGCGCCTGTGGTGCCGCCGGTGCCAACGCTGACAGTTGGGGGAAAAGACAAACCGTGAAGAGAAAGTTGGAGGGGAGCAGCAGCTGGCGCTGTGCGATCCCCGGCTCGTTGGTGTGGGGCTGCTTTCCCGACCGAGCTGGGCGGCCGCCGCTTCCCTGTCGTGAGAACGAGACGGAGAAGCGGTTAAATAAATTACAGACGCTGAAAGTGCTGAAATCAGACTTGATTTTTTTCAGTGCGGCCACTGGAGGGGATCTGGGTTTCGCCAAAGATCCCCATGTACAAGTTTGCGAAGTCTAAGACTATAGTTTACAAGGATGAGAGTTTCAATAATGGTACAGTAAAGTTGAAAATCCCCAACTAAAGCATTTTAAACCTGGTTTTTCCCGTGCACACCCCTGCTCAGCCTGTGTGCTTTCCAGTGCCACGCTGTAGGCTGTGAGTACGGTCTCATCCCCAAGCTGTGGCCTTTTGTAAACCGATTTCTGCTCCTGCGGTTAACGGAAGCACGTGCTGCTGTGGCTGACGGGACGCTACTCGGTGACATGACACCACACCACAAAACGTGAATCTTGTTCCCTACTCAGTGCGTTGCTTTCCCTGTTTCTCAGCTGTTGCTGGCTGAAGTCCCTGGCTCTTCCCTCAAGCCCTAACCCTTTTGGTTACAGCACGCATTTGTCAGTGGCATCCGGGGCCACCCTGTGGCTGTACAGCTGCTTCCCAGCTGGCATGCTCTCTCCTCAGACTGTTTCTAGGCTGGCTCCTTTCCCCAGCCCCTTGGAGATTGCTCTTCCTGGCTCTGCTGTCCTAGGATTGACTGTGGCTGCCCATCATGCCCTGCTTTTTTCCCTTGACAACCAGTTCCCAGGCTGCCTGCTCCAAGCTGTTCTTGCATTCCTACAGCATCTCCCTCTCCAAGATCCTGCCACCTGGGCCTGATGCTCTCTGTTACTGGAATGGCGCTGCTTCTGCCCTGTCTCTTCAGATTATACAGGACTCTGAGTTGATGTGATGCTAAACTGGCTTGCTCTCTTCTCCCGAAAATGTCTCTGGCCCAGGCCTTGCTCTGTAGGTTGTGCTAGGGAGGAGGAGGAGTGATGCTAGCATATCCATTAGGCTGTTTGTGTTTCTAACCATTTCACTCATCATCACGGTATCTGGGTCTGGTTTTTGTAGTAGTAGGAGATTTTTTTTTGTTTCCCACACACTTTATCGTCATCATTATTGCTACCATACTTGTAGGAAACCAAAGGCAAAAAACAAAGGGTTGAAGAAACGTATTTTTTTTAAAGTTGATAATCTTCATGGTGATTTGTGGTTGTCCTGGTTTGAGGTAAAACAATTTGCTGTTCAATAATTTTACTTTTTAGCTAAGCCTCTTCTAAATACTGAAATTTACAGCATGTTGTGCAGAAACTGTTCGCTCTCAGAGCGGTAAGACCCATGTTTATAGCTGATGCCAAGGAATGGGATGCAGAGAGGTTCTTGCTTATACTTATTGCTATAACAACCAAGGGCAGCCAACTTGGTTATTTGCCCTGTTGGAGGGTCGGAAGCGGAAAAGCATAGAGGGGTCACACCTGTGGGGAGGAGGGGACAGGACAGGTGACCCAAAACTGACCAACGCGGTATTCCATCCCATCTGCCTCATGCTCAGTATAAAAGCTGAGGGATCAAAGGGGTCAGGGCTCTTTCTTCACTGTCCGGCGTCCGAGGAGGATTCTGTTTGTCTGCCTTTGATCCCGATCCCTCTATTCCTGAATCCAGATCCAGAATCCAGTTCCCATCCGTCACTTGAGTCCAGTCTGGGACTTTCCCTGTGCCTGCCGGTGACATGGTCATCATCCTGGGAGCTTGACATGGTTTTGTATGTATTTCATTATTTCCTTTTTATTATTTTATTATTAATATTTCATTAAAGTAGCTTAGTTCCTTCTAAACTCCTAAGTGTCTCTCTCTCTCTCCTGCCCCTCCTTGGAGAGGGAGGTGGGGGAGAACATCTGTCATTTGCCTCAGTGGCCAGTCTGGCCCAAACCACGACAGTGGTTATTATTGTGTGGTCTTGGAGTGAACTCATAGGATAACTGTTGCAATAGCTCTGTGCTTAAATCGATACTATTTTTAGTTATTACAAATGACAACAAAGAATCCTAGGAATGAAGAATGTGAGATACCCTTGGCCAAATCAGCATGTAATCAGAAGGTACCATCCCCTAGCCAACTGCAAATAGAATGATGAGGACTTAAATTCTTAAGCAGAAGTACATGCTTGGCTCTGGAGAACTGGTGAGGTGTCTGAAAGTCCCAAAGCTGCAGGCATCTTCAGCAACTGGAGGGCAAACATGTTCTCATGAAATACTCTGAACACTGGGAATTCTGCAAAATGTTTTTCTCTTTCCACAAGTATAACTTGTCTTGCTCTCATTCTCCTGTTACCCAGCCACTGTTTATAAAATATTTCTCATTGGGGTGTCTTGGTGATCACAGTGTTTGAGACAATGTGCTTCGCATGTCAGCCACATAAAGACTGCTTTTAAGATCCGAACGTTCCATTATATTCTCCCACATTTTCAGGCTTGTTTTGAGTAGAGGAGAAAAATGGGCTTGTGGGATGCCACAGGTGAAGAGCCTTAAAATGAAAGGAGTAATTGCCCACTGTATTTCCCAAAAGTAGTCCAAATTAAATATGAGAAACTTTTTAGTACATTCCTATTTCTATGCAAAATATGGGAGAACAAGGTTTGGAATTAAACTGTTTTTAGAGGAAGATACACACATAAGATCATTCATTCATAATAACTAAAACCATCTCTTTTGCCTAATTTTGTCTGATTAAATTTATTTATTCCCTTTTGTGATGATTTTTCATTCATATGTTTAAAATTTTGGACTTCCATATTCATAAATAGCAACAGATTTAAAGAAACATTGAAAAAAGAGTCCACAGCTCCATTTTTTTATCACGGAAAGGGAAATTCACGCTCAAAATCAACATTTAAATAATGGCACAGATGCATACAAGCAGGGAAATAGATAGCTACAATGGAAATGTGCCACATGTCTCAGAACACATAACCACAACAGGGTGTCTCTTTTATGACTTTCTCAATGCACTGCAATATGCCTAGATATCAAAGGACATATGGTATATTTTCTCTTTAATTGCACATTTCTTTGCTCTTGTGAGTTACTCACAACCTTAACATTATTTAATTGTAATTTAGATGCATAAATCTAAATCATCACCAAGAGTTTCAAATGCAAATATGTTTCAATCAGATCTTCTTCCACCTCTGTTTCAACTTTTGTCAGTGTAGTGTCTTTTTTGTTGATGTGCATTTGTATGCCAAAATGGAGGGAAAAGAATGCAGGTAGAGAAGGATGGGCCCTTTTCTGAAAGATTTTTTTTCCCCCTGTTTTTCCAATTCATATTTCTCAGTAACGGGTAGTAGGTAAAGATACAGTTCCTGAGACTAGGATCTGGAAAGCCTTAACATTTAGTTCCTAGAGAAAGACACCTGTTTGAAATAAAGTGTTAACAGTAGAGTGATTTTACTCTTCTCAGGATTCTGTCAAAATTCCTCATTGCAGAGGAATTCATTTAGTTATGGAGAAAATTATAGTATTTGCAGTGATTCAGGCTTCCAACAATTCTGAGAAAAAATGGTAAGCGATCTTCAGTTTCTGTCTGTATTTTCTGCCATTTTATTATCTAAGTTTCCATAAATTCTCTGGAATAGGAGAGATAAGTAAGAGAAGGAACCTGCAGACATTCCCATCCACAAGCAGGAAAATACAAAATGCTGATTCGTCATAATTTTCAAATTTACAACTAAAATTAAAATTTCAAACTTGGCATTTACGAAGCTATATCTACAGGAAAGAGGACAGCAAAGAATTTTATGGTACCACCATCTGCTTAAATCTGCTTGACTAAAGGTCTTGGTATCAAAGTTCAGGATGTTTCCTGAGAGTTAGACTGTTTCTCAGACAAAGCCTTTAACATGTTGGTGACACCATCTCATTTTGTGCATTCACTTCAAATTGACACCCCCCTCACATACACACACACTTTCTTAAGTGCGATAAGTAAGTATGATAGCTCAGGACCTGCTGCTAATAGGATGGCAGGGTGAGTTTGAGCCTCTTTTTCAGGATAGACTACTTTTTCATCTTGTAATTTATTTTTTTTTTTAAAAAAGGGATGTTTATGCATGCGTTTTGGAATATCAGGAATACAATCAGGTAACAGAGCAGATCCCAAGGAAGGAGCATCTTTTGGTAGATGAAAAAAGAAGATAGCAAAAGGAAGAATTGCTGGTTTTTGGTTTAGTATTTCTTCACCAGCTGAACTTGGTGTGATCTCGTAACTTTGATGGGATTTCTTTCATGACCAATCTACATGTTAATTCATCGTGTTGTAAAATGATGCTTGCCCCTGAAAGTCTGCCTGTGTAAATGGTCAAGTCTTGAAAACAGTTCCAGTTCTGCTTATTTAATAAATGGTACTTTGTTATTAAAATACACAACAATATCAGACTGTTGGTGGGGTAAATGGTGCTTTTTGCTTCGTAGAAGAGATCTCACTAACAAGATAAATTTGTCTTGAATTTATTCCGTCAGCTTCCTGCCTTGTTTTTTTCAATTTGTCATTTATATTCTGCACTGGCTATTGTAGAGAATATTAATAACAAGTAGCACCTGAAATGCAAGCCTATATGTTCTATATAAAGTGAAGTACCCAAATAGCACTGCAGGCTACATAGATATTGGTGGCTCTGCCATGTTCCAGAAGGGCAGTAACAAACCCGGAAAAATGTCATTGGGATGCTAAATTTTTATTCTCGTTATCTGTCATTTTAGTCTGCAAATATAAATATTTAGAATAAAGAAATGCACAGCAGTTTCAGCAGTTTGCTGTATTGGGAGTAAGTGCAACAGCTGCGGTGAGAAAATCTTTCTGTGTCCTGATTTTATTCTTCAAAAGGGAATCTCCAGCTACTAGGAACGTATGCTATAAATAAAGAATAGCAGAACATCTAATCTAAGCCTCCTCAGAGCTGAAAATTCTTCAAGAATTCTTAGCAGTTAATATTTTATTTTAGGACATGGAAGCAAAGCACTGTAGTTCACTAACTTCCTAATTTTTTGAATGTCGAAAGGAAAGCAGAAAAGATAAACATGAGAAGGCACTGCCAAGCAGTGCTGAAGAAAAGGGAGCAATGATTTTGATCATCACTGAATATTCATATCTGTTAAAGGCAACACATTTGCAATGGAAAGGTAGGCTATTCTTCTGGAGATGCTTCTGGGGACTCCCACTTTTGCATCATCTGCATCATCTTCAGCTTCTGCCTTCTGAAGACTCATGACCATGAAGGACAAAGGAGATGACTGAATGGCTGCGGGACAGTCACAATCCTAATCAACAACTTGCTGGGGGAATATAGAAAGATAATTATATCAACTGCAATTTTCTTTCAGCGAGCCTGATCCCATGACCTAAAGAAGACCTTCAATCTGCTCCCAATGCTGCCCAGGATTCTGTCGGCTTTTGCTGCAAGGGCACATTGCTGGCATACACTCACCTTGTTCACCAGGACACCCAGGGCCTTTTCTGCCAAGCTCCTTTCCAGCTGGTCGGCCCCAGCATGTACTGGTGCGTGGGGTTGTTCCTCCCCAGGTGCAGGACTTTGCACTTCTCTTTGTTGAACTTCATGAAGTTCATGTCTGCCCATTTCTTCAGTTGGGCAATTCAATTTCTTCTGTTGCGGTCCCTCTGAATGGCCGCACAACCATCTGGGGTATCAGCAACTCCTTCCAGTCTTGTAACATCCGCAAACTTGCTGAGGGTGTACTGTCTCCTGTCGTCCAGGTCATTAATGAAGAAGTTAAACAGTATTGGCCCCAGTATTGACCCACTATTGACCCCTGAGATATATTACTATTGACTAACCCCCAGCTGGACTCCATGCCACTGACCACAACCCTATGAACCTGGCAGTTCAGCTAGTTTTCAGTATACCTCACTGTACACTCATTTAATCTGTACTTCAGTTTGCCTATGAGAATGTTATGGGAGATACCTGTCTAAAACCTTACTAAACTTGAGATAAAAAAAAAATCCACTGGTCTCGCCTCCCTGCATGCTCAGACAGTGTCTCTGTATTGATCACCTGCCCCTGCTTCCACCTCTGGTATGCTTCCTTTTTATGTTTGGGTTTTGTCAGGAGCTCCTTATTCATCCCTGCAGGCCACCTTGCTCAATTTCCTGCAGGTCAGGGTGGACCATTCTTGAGTTTGGAGGAGATGATCTTTGAAAATTGACAATCTCTCTTGGATCTCTCTTCTCTCCAGGGCCACATCCTGTGGGACTCTTTCAAGCAGGTTCCTGAATGGGCCAAATTCTGGTCTCCTGAAATCTAAGGCTGTGATCTTGGTTTTTGCTTTGTTCCTGCCTCGGGATCATGAACTCTACCTTCTCATGCCCACTGCAGCTTCACATCCCCAACCAGCCCTTCGTTGTTTGTAAGCGTGAAGTCCAGCAGAGCACCCCGCCTTGTTGGCTCCTCAATCACCTGTTAGGGATTTCTCAATCAATGCGCTCCCCAAACCTTCTGCATTGTTTGTGCCCTGCTTTTCTGCCCCTCCAGCAGATATCAGGGTGGTTATCCTCATCCCTCATGAGGATCAGGGCCTGCAAACATGAAGTTTCAGCTAACTGTCTGAAGAAGGCCTATTCTACTTCTTCCTGATCAAGGGGTCTGTAGCAGACACCCGGGACAACTCTGCCCATGTTGTTCTGCCCCAGGAACTCCCAGCTGACTCCTCATCTATCCCAAGGCAGAGATCCATGCTCCATTCCCACTGCTGTCTCACATAAATGGCATTTGGTTTTGTTCTCTTCTGTCTGTTTTCTTTGTTGATATACTGTATATATTGCTTTGTAAATCACAGAACAATAAATAGCCATTTAACATTGTGTTCTTTAACTTGCTATACATAGTGTATCTCAAAGTCACTGTATATTTTATCAGAAGGTCTTAAAATCTTAAAAGATTAATTCTTTTGATGAATAAAAAATAATAAATTATACAATGAAATACAAAGCAGGGAATACCGTTATATTCGACCAAAAGTGGATTATAGAGATAGTCTTGTCACTGTTAATAACCAGTGGTGCCATTTCTCTTACACAGCACCTCAGTGACAACAAAGCACAGCAAAAGAAACAATATACTCACATTTCTGCAAATATACTTTGTAAGTATTACTGTGCTTGAAGCCAATTTGGGAAAATATACTCTAACTAAAATGTTGTTGTATTGAATGTACATTTACTGTTTTCCACTTTTAATGTCTGTTGGATTCTTGCTTGCTTTCTTCTACTTTTCAAGTATTTTCAAGGGTAAAATTATGATGACTGGAGATCCAGTTGCAGAGTGAGGCTTTATAACATTTCTTACACGCGATGCATACATTTTACTCTTAGCTTGGAATGGCAGATATAGCATATTTGTATTTTATAATGTTTAAAAAGGAATCAAAAAAACCTTCTGTTGAACACATACCATGTCATTGTTTGTAACATGGTATTGATCCTTCCAGATGTGGCCCCATTTCTTTGTCCCCATTTCTGTATTTGGTATGTATGCAGTAATTTAGTCATTGGGAATGCTCAAAAGGCCCATAATTCACTGAAGGCCAAAAGTCCTTTCCTGTGAAAGTTTACTCATTTATACCTTTCTGTCCTGAGTAGTCCCATCATCAGTGGAAATACAGTAACTGAGTATGTACGTATATTCAAAGGGCCAAGAAAATCACTACAAAAAATAACTACGACATTTTGAAATGTTTCCTTTATCTAGTCCAAATTTTGAGCATAGACTGTGCAGGTACAATGAATGGTTGCTTGGACTGGTACTGTCTCTAGCTTGCATTACTGTAAATATATATATATATATAATATATATATGTATAATATGTATCTATGCATGGGTATTTCTTTTCAAGCAGGAGCAAAACGGAGGAGAAGGAAGATGCTTCGTGTGAGTGCAGTCTGTGAGAACAGGGTCCCAGCGTACAGGAGGTCTGCTGTACAAAACGGGAGGTTGCGTCCATGGGGAGAAGTTGGTATTTGCAAGGTGGGAACTAAAGGCCTTGGTCCTCCCTTGTTTTAGAATGAGAGCAGCAAGGGATGCGTGCTAGAAATAGGTAAGCTGCCTTTGAACTACCCTACAAAGAGGAATTGAGTATAATTTTCTCTAAGCAACACAGGAAACAAACAAACAAACAAAAGTAACTGTTGATTTATAGTATTATTTTGCTTTAAGAACGTAGCAATGCTTTTTACCACTCCCCTCTTTTTCCTTTTATTCAGCATGAAATTTTAAAGCATTACTGTAGTCTAAAAAGACACTCTAGAAAAGTATCACAGTGTTATTCCAAAATTGCTATATATTCTTTTGCAAGTAAAATAGCAATGTATCTTACTATTAAATCTGTCTGAAAATCAAGTTGAGTTTGCTCTGGATGTCAGTAAGAAAAATTCTAAATTAAAAGACTAATTAGAAGCCTTGTTGATGGGAATGTAGTCCATAATAGTACCTATGCCTCTCTTGTATTGATTTTATAGGGATAAAAAGGAGTCTTTTGTTCAATAACATAATCTGCACTTTATTATTAAATACTACTAGTCTTTGATAATGACAAAATGTGATTTTGCATACCTTTCTAAATACGTTCACGTATTAGTGTGTATATATTTTTGCAGGAATAAGGCACTGTTGCTCAAGTAAATTCATTATGCAGTTTTCTAAATGCTACATGCTTTCCTACTCATTCCAAGTGGGCCTTTGATTCTGCCGTATGTAATACATCATTTTACCATGCTGATTTAGCTATTGGGAATAATTCAATTTGGAATAATTCTGTTTTGTAGGATTCAGGGTTTATGTGTTTATTGAAAATATTAAGTATAGATTTATTTTTTGTTGATGTTTGTCTTTCCCAGACTTCCTCATAGTGTTTGGTCAGCATCAACTTGAAAAGTCGATTAGACACTGACATGGACAAGAAATTATAACCCATGAATCAAGAATAGAGGTAATTTTTCTCTCTGGGGGTAGGAAACAAAAAACTGAAATTAATCAGAAATTATGATGAGAGCCAAGTGGAAGAGATAATGGTCAAATCTGGTGAAGAGAAGCAGATGAAACCTCCTATGTTTATTGATATTTATTGGTTCAGATCTAATTTTTGTAAGCAAAGTAATAAATTGTAGGGCTAGAATAGAGGACAAAACTTGTAATGGATTGAAAATGTAACAAGAAATTTCCTATGAAAACTTTCACTGGCCTATTTAAAATGGAAGTTATATGATCTCTAAAACAAGTAGAATTGATGGCTAGATTGTATGTACCTGTTGGTTTGGATTTTTTTAAAGAGCAAACATTTTATAGTAGAAGTATGAAACCATAGTCTGTTATTCTTCCTAAATGCCTAAAGATAACAGCTTATGTCTTTTTGAAATAATGTACAGTTTTCTGCATTTGTTTATGTAATATTTTACCGTCTGTGTACTTTATATAAAATAGTCACAGAAACTGAGAAGTTTGACATTGGTTGTGATGTAGCAAAGTTGTGTTCTTAGGTAAGTGATAAGGAAAATATTTATCACAAGGAAGTCACGTAAAAAAGGGATGAGTTTTATATATAGTGTACTTAAAGAGCTTTTTTTTCTTGAGTGCTGGATAAGATGATAAATTTCTGCAAGGAAAGGACAACTTGTGTGTTCATGTAAGCCCTTTTTTGCATCAATTCCTTAGTGTTGGTAGGAGAGCATCTTTGAGGAAGACTGAGAGAGCAAAGGAGGAAGGGGATGCTTATGTGCTATTTTGGTCATGCTTGAGACTTTCAGCTCAAAATCCTAGTTTATTTATCATTGATCTTATCCTTCATTTATTTTCTTCAGAAAAGACTTGACACAGCGCTGGTCAGTTTTTCTTTCCCTTTCAGCATTCATGGATTTGTGTCTTCTAAGAAAAAGGTTTTACAAGGGAAAATGTTGAGTTTCAAACCAGCCAAGAAAGAAACAAAGTTCTTGAGATGTTGACACTAACATCCTTTCCATTAGTCTTTCTTAGAAGTTTTCAAAACACCAGTCTACATCTTTCTTTCTACCTGTGGATATGAATAAATGTCTGTGGTACATCATTGTCTACCTTCAAAACTCTCCCTCACCAAAATACCTATGAAACCAGTGACAGCATTTAAGTTGCAGTCTGGCATTAGCTTATAGCTCAGCAAACCTCACAGCTAGCTGTTATCAAAAGCCATGTTTTTTCTTCAGCCCCCTCTACACTCGTGGCCACGTGTTCCCACTCTGTCTCTTTTACTCATCTGATCTTGTAGTGAGATGTTTAAGGAAGCGAAATTAGCAGAAAAACAATTGCTTTTCTGTAAAAGCAGTTTTCTGTCTGTTGAGTTTCAGAAATTGGGAGCAGATGAGTTTCACTGTCAAAGCAAAGGAAGACAATTACTGGGGCACAAGAGTGGAGCAGCGTTACCCATCTTTGTCAGCAATTAGATCAGCTCACCCATGATTGCATCTATAAACAGAGAATATACTGAGAATACTGCTTATCGCATTGGTCTGTGTTGTCTTGCTATCTCCCTGGGTTCCTGTGTCTGTAAACCACCTTATTTCCTCTGTTTTCTACTTTGGCTGTAAGCCTTTTGTTCAGGGGCTGCCTTTCTGTACTGTATTTGTAAACCACAACTTTTGCAACTTTGAAACTTTTTGCTGTGATGTTTACCACAACTTATCGTTTTTCCTTCCTAACAGATGTGAAACATTATTATTTATCGTTTGGGGAGAATGACGCAGCCTCCACATAGCTGTTTGCTGATGTCCTTGTGAAAACTTAGTATTATAACATCTCTTCTGCATAACATAAATAAATTTAATATTGGAAATGAGAACAATTTCTTTATTCTCATCTAACACATTGGAATTTGAGGGCTAGATATGCCTCTGTTGGATACACAGAAAAAAATTCTTTCACCAAGCTTCAAGAACAAAGAACTGTGTGAAAAATGTATGCACTTGATGCTCACGTCTGTTTGGCTTTTGCAGGTATTGTTCCTAGTGTTATTGCTCCACAGTTCATTCCACTGCAGATACGGAGTATGTAAAAGTCCTTTAAAGACTGAATTTATGAAAAACATTGTGAAGGTGGTCATGGACAACTACCTGAGAGGAGGTTGTGGAGAGGTGGGGGTCGATCTCTTCTCCCAAGTGACAGGCAATAGACGAGAGGAAATGGCCTCGAGTTGCACCAGGGGAGGTTTAGATTAGATATTAGGAAAAATTTATTCACCGAAAGGGTCATCAAACATTGGAACGGGCTGCCCAGGGAAGTGGTGGAATCTCCATCCCTGGAGGTATTTAAAAGACGTGTAGATGTGGTGCTGAGGGACATGGTTTAGTGGTGGTTTTGGCAGTGTTAGGTTAATGGTTGGACTTGTTGATCTTAAAGGTCTCTTCCAGCCCAGGTGATTCTATGATTCTATGCATCACCTACCTGTTAAAACCTGCTTGGGAGGGACAGATTCTATGGTGGTTTGGGAGATTGGTACTAGGATATGAAGGCTTGGATTCTTACATAACTGATTTTAATATAGCTGAAGGATTCTTATGGGGCCAGTGGGAATTACTTTGATTTTTAAAACTTATTTGTCCCTCTTTTCTTTTTTTAAATCATCTTATGTGGGTCTGTTTGCATCTCATTATCCGGGTCAAGCCGCTTGGATAGCAGAAGCTGCTCTGTACTGATTGCAGTGGCAATAGGCAGACTGAAAGGGACAAGAAAGGCAAACCTAGAGATCAAATTCAGGAAATCAAACCAGGATGATGTTGGATATATTCCTGGAGAGTCGGAAGACAACTTTGGGCTTGAATCTGTGGTGCCGTCCTCCTCCTGTGCTCTAGAAGCTACCTCTTGACATGCCCATAGAATCATAGAATCGTTTAGGTTGGAGAAGACCTTTAAGATCATCCAGTCCAACCATTGACCCTACTCTACCAGGTCTGCCAGTAAACCAGGTCTCTAAGCACTGCATCTACATGACTTTTAAACACATCTAGGGATGGTGACTCAACCACCTCCCTGGGCAGCTGGTTTCAGTGTTTGATAACTCTTTCAGTGAAAAATTTTTTCCTAATGTCTAGGCTAAACCTCCACTGGCGCAACTTGAACCCATTTCCTCTTGTCCTATCACTAGTTACTTGGGAGAAGAGATCAGCTCCCATCTCACTACAACTTCCTTTCAGGTAGTTGTAGAGAGCAAGAAGGTCTCCCCTCAACCTTCTCTTCTCCAGGCTAAACAACCCCAGTTCCCTCAGCTGCTCCTCTTAAGACACGTTCTCCAGACCCCTCACCAGCTTTGTTGCCCTTCTCTGGACACGCTCCAGCACCTCAATGTCCCTCCTATACTGTGGCGCCCAAAACTGGACACAGTACTCAAGCTGTGGCCTCACCAGCAATCAGTACAGGGGCACGATCACTTCCCTCCTCCTGCTGGCCACACTATTCTTGATACAGGCCAAGATGTCATTGGCCTTCTTGGCTGCCTGGGCACACTGCTGGCTCATGTTCAGCCGGCTGCCCATCTCATTTATGAGACCCCTGTTCTATATATGAACTAACACTTATGAACATTTACCTCTGTAAGGCATAGTTTCCTTCAGATGAGGATTGAATGAAGGTAAAACGGCATGGAAACTCAGCAAATTGGTTAGAAAAACTGCGTAGAGCATGCGTCTCATCTCAACATACAGTTCTGTGTGACCACTAAACTGACTGGTCATGGCTAGTTGCCACGGCAAGACAAAGGCCTTACTCTGGGCTGTGCTCTTCTGTTGTCATTTTTGTGCTGGCTTTGCTGCTGGGCTGAAGCATGGTAAGCCAGGCTGGAAGCCTGCCCAGCAGAGACATAAACCAGGAGGAAAAAGTTTCTTGCAGTGTCTGAGCAAGATCAGGCGAGAGGCAGCAGAGGCTCAGAGAGCAATTCACAGAGAGACACAGTAGCACTGACTTAGATCTGTCCAAACTCTCATACCAGCGTGTGCTCCTGGGTGGTGCTACTTCTTCCCTTTGTCTCTGCTGTACCCTAGGCACTTTCACCTCCTCCCTGATGCCCTTTCTGATGTTTCTTTGACCCCTTGTGAGTTGACTCAACTCACTCACCTCACAGAAAAAACCCTCTTCATTTGCTTGTTGAATTGATTCAGTGTGCAACTGTATGAGCCCCATAACTGTGAGGAAAGGGGGGAGTGAAGGAAGAAGTTGGTGGTGAAGGTGGAACTGTCCTTTTTTGGTGGTCAAACCATTATTAACACCCATTGAGGGTACAATTTGATGTTAGACCTAACCTATTGTGCATGCAAGCTGCTACTGAAGAAAATAGTCCTAAACCCACTAATCTGATGCAAAGTGAATTCTTTTTTTGGTGAGTTGCCACAAAGTTGCGTGATTGTTAAATCCAGTTCCGGCGAAGCTGCAGGAATGTCTGTGTAGAAGTGGTTGGGAAGAACAGACTGCTGCTTTTTGTGGCAATCTCCACTTAGGTCATGCTAGCAGGGTGTGCAACTCTCCTCTTTGCATGCTTTCAGAACGGATGAAAACAAAACTCAAAAAAAGGTAGTCAAAAAAATTTTAATTTTGAGTAGGGTCAACACACTGATCTGACTTAACAGCTGCAGAACAGCTCGTCCTAACACTGGGAGACAATGAGAAGATGCAGTGAGGGACAAAAGATGGGAGAATCTCTTTTGATAGCAGCGTGCTCTTAGATTGGCTGATGTTGAACATGGAGCTGCTCCCCAAGAAGGGGACTCCAAGTGATAGAAGACATTTTCAGCTTTTTGTAGGAAATTACTCACCAAAATGATCCAAGTTAAAAAAAAAATAATTATCTTTTACTTTTGGAAGCTGAGTGTTTTCACTGACCTCACAAGCAGGTGAATTTGTGGGAGAATGGGAGGGTGAAGAACGACACCAGTGAATGAATAATTGACTAGGAAAGTGGGAAATCAGGAACCTACTCAACTGGTTTTACCGTCAGGAAAGTTATAATGTGAAATGTGCCTTGGATTTTCTACAGTAGCTTGTAATGAAGAAGAATAAGGATGTACTCAGCAACTCTCTCTTCCTACCTGCAAGTATGGTGCTCTAACGCCAATTTCCTGGCACTGTGGGGTGGAAGGAGTTGTACAATATCAAAACCACGATGTGTGGTACAGTACGGAGCAGGGTACTTTGCATATATGTTTTTGGAGGGGATAAATCCATATTTAATTCTGTAAGGTTACTTTCTGTAAACTTAAAAACTGTCATGGCCTGAATTTTACTTAAAATTGCCGTTTCTTAGTTAGAATAAAGTTACTTCTGTGTGCAGATTTGAATTTGTTTCTGTCTTCACCTACATTGCTTTTTCAGCAGTTTCTGACTTAAAAAAAAAAAAGTTGCAATGGTTTGCTTCTTCTTGAATAATAATTAGTTGCTAGTTAATGCAAGTGTCTTTATAATTGCTTCATCATTATGATTATGCAGACCTGACTGCTGCCAGAATAGTGATTAACAGCACCATAAATTGACTCTTGAGGGTCCAGTCACAGTAGAATATACCACATGCTGCTTTGCAACTTTAGCAGGTAAGCAGTTTGGCACTTTTAGGTTTCCCCTGAAAGTGTCAGATGATCCTGAGTATTGAAAACAAGCCGATTGTTTCTATTATTATCTGTAAAAAAAGGAAGTCAGGTTCAGTTTCCTTTGCATGACTTCTTTAAAAAAATGAATATCACTTGTGAAAAATAACTTTTTTTTTTTTTCATAAGAAAACAATCACCATTATGAGCTCTTTTATTTTAAGGAGCACCAGCAAGCATAACTGTTCCTCATATGTATAGATCTGTGAAGAACTTTATTGTATAATTTGGAAATAATAATGCAAAGACCAAACAGTATTACTGTATAAAAGAGTTGAGATAAAAATATAAACTTAAAAAGAAAATAACAAAATCCCTTACAGAAGACAACAATGTGAAAGGCCAAACTGAATGTAAAACTCACAGATGCAGATTCTTATTTTCAAATACTAAAGACTAGCAGAACACCTGTGAGCAGGCTGATTGATTGCAGCCATCTGAGATGTTCCTTCAAATCTGTTCACAACTGTGTCTGAGATAATTTTAAAGGATAATTTGATTAAACCTTAATTTCTGTAGCCTGTGTGGTTTTAACAGGGAGTAGTTTCTTTACTGTGAAACTGGTTTTGCTTCAGTTACTTGTGTGGGACTTGAATGGAGTTGTGCAACTGGAACACTGACCACAAACTGACTTCTGAAGATCAGAAATAAGCTGTTGATGTATTGGAAATGAAGAGTTTTATGGTGAATACCTGCATCTAGCCTTTTCAGTCTTGTGCTTTGCTTGCGTATTGAGCCGGTAAATGTCTTAATTTTCTGGGATGCCAAAACTGGTCAGCTTTCCCACAGTGCTGCACACAAAGCAATGGCTCTAGACCTTTTGGTGTGTCTGCCTTGTGGGCTTCGATAGCAGTGGGGGTCCTGAACTGCACCAGACAGATCCATCTGGTACTTACCAGTCTTGGACGGTAAATGTCCACTTTATATATATATATAGTCTGTAAGTATCTGAGTACTTACGTGTAAGTACTGCATATATGGACTGTATGAAGAATCAATTTTATGCACTAAAAGTTTTTCCATAGTCAGTACATGTCCCTGGCATTGGATATTGAATTCTGAATCAAACATCAACAGGATCAGAAGGAAGGTTCAAGCTGACTAAGTCACTGAAACATACTTGGTTTTGGAAATAAAGTTAGAATAAGCTATAGGAACAATACATAAACAGATCTAAAGGCTTTACAAAAGCTTAATAATTGCTGCAGGAAATGGTAGCCTGTTCATACAGAAAAAAAAAATCCATCTGAAATGTGCCTTGTGTTTATTTGTGATTCTTTTGTTCACTTCTTGGTTTTTATAGAAAGTTTTCTGTATAGGTACTGAAAACTCGCCTATTAGCTGTACTTGAAAGAACACAGACAGCAACTAGGCCATTATTGGAGTTTTTGTGCCAGACAGTTTTGATTCGTACCTTGCTCTTGATCACAGGTTTTTGTAAGTGACTCAAGCAGGACTGGAACAAGTATGGTGAACCCTTTGGTGTACGGTCCCCTCACACTAGAAGCTCTCCCTATCGGTGTTGCAGCTGTGCTGCTGGAAGCAGTAGCAAGAGAGCAATCTAGATCATTGTATTTAGGCTTCCATTCCAATTGCAGGGAAACTATTGAATATGTTGGTTGGTCATGAAGGCAATGACCAAGAGGAGTATTATTATTATGAATTTATTATTAAATGACAACAGGTAGAGACAGGGTTGAGGAAGTCCTCTGGCTAAAGGAGTGGTCACACCTGGCTGCAGCTGGTGTTGTCCATACTTTGTACTCAGTCAATCAGATATTTACCACTTCAATTTACTGGGGTAATTTCATTGCTGACTTTGTGCCTCGTGGCTGCTGAAAGCTCTTACAGTGCATGAGCTCATAGGGTACCATCTTCATTAGTGACCAAAACTGCCAAAGCCCACTTTTTGTCTCTGAGACCATGTTCATACCAGACCCTCCTTGCCCCCAAAATGGACTAGCTGTGTCCTGGCTGTCTGCTCCCAATGTGTGCCAGAGACCATTGTAGCGATGGAGATAATCAGGCTTCAGTGTCTGGACCCATGATCTGACAGCTTTTCTGTTCTGGCATAGGTATGGCTGAGGCAGCTGAAAGCTACGGCAGTGGATTGATCTCTGCAGCACAGACAGGAGTGGCATCCACCTTTACTGCTCAGGTGGCTTTGGATTCATTCTCTTTGAAAATAAATATTTTCTAAATTCAGTAGGAGAACAGGAGGGAGGAAGATAGTACGCCATAATGTTGTAATACCTTCTGTGCTTTGGTTGTGTGAAAATTGGAACAATTTTTCTGTAGAACAGATTAAAACTCCCCCAGACCTGTAAGTGTACGTGCCTTGGTGAAGGCAAAATCACAGGCCACATTTGCTTTGAGGCAAAGGGCATAAGGATCCTTTTAAGTCTTACACTGATTTTTATATATGTTCTGTGTACTTTTTTAACTTCTCTCTGTCTTTGGCCACCAATGAAATAAAAAATCTAAAGATAAAGTTGAATATTGAATATCACTTCTGTATTGACCTATCTTTGTTTCCAAGTGGATAGTTTTATTACATAAGTATTTCTCATTACTGTGTTGATACAGTAAATGCTAGTTTTATCAGTTAGATATTTTTGCCGTTTTTCTTACAGCTCTTAATGCTATTGATGGCTTTAATGTAATTGCTAGGACTGGCAAGTAAGTAAACACTTTGCATTGTCTCCATTTAAGAAACATTGTGGGGGAACTTGCATTTTCGATAATTTAATATGTCAGGAATAGCCATTATTGCTGTTAGCATTTTCTCCCTTCAATTCTCTTTTGCTCTGAGATTTGGGTTCTTAACTTGGAGGTTATGGACAAAAGGTAAGGAGAAATCCTAATTTCTTCTTTCCTCCTTTCTTAATTATTGCATGTTTGTTTGTTTGTTTTTATTTTTCCCAAGGTGAGCATAGAGTAGCAGTTACCTACCAATGCAACAGGTACTGTTTTTGCTTTGCTTCTATTTGTTCTATATCACGATGTGCCCATCACACCACCTTCTTGGTTCCCTGTCCTGCTGGGACGTGCCTGTAGTTGCTTCTTATTCCCTAGTTTTTGCCTCAAGGGTGTAGTTAATTGGATTACAGTTCATGTTCTCTGCTTGATTCCCAAGAGCCAAAAAGCAGGGAACTCCTAGCCACCATCTGTTTTTCCCCTGTCCTGTGGATTTCTTTCATCTGTAATGAACTCGGACCAAAACACAGACCGCTGTGCTCATGAGCCATCACTATACTTCAAAGGTATTTTTGAGCTAGCTGGGAAAGAATTCTGGGGTGCACAGATAGACGTTGGATAGATCAAGCAATAAGCCCATGAAAAACTAAGGATTTACAGAATCTGACAACTGGTTTATTAATGACAGTATTGTAAACATGAAAAGAAAAACAACTTTCTGAATGTACTTTTTTCACTGTAAACAGTACAAAACCCCATTCTTGCCATTCTCATTTTAATCTGAGAAAATGGTGATGGAACCTTGTCTGCAGGGTTGGCAGAGGCGTGTTGGCTATTGGGCTGCCAGGGATACAGTTTGTTGACAAAGTCATGGAACGGGTGGAGATGGTCATAATCAGCTCCTCAGTAAACCCAGATGAAACTTCTGCCCACCTTCCACTTCCCTCTTAAATGAACAAATGTTGGTGATTTTTTTTTTTGTTATTATTACATTAGAATATTTTTTTTTATTGTTAAACTTCACAGAGGGGAAGATAATCCTTGAATCACTACAAATATTTATTTGCTAGTTACTGCAAGAAAAGACAATAGCTACAGGACTAGAAGCGAGTCTTGCACACCCTACCATGTGGACACTCCTCAATTCACCAGGAAGCTCTGACAGCAATTTAGATGCCAGTGAAAATGAAAAAAGTTTTGAATTCCATTTGAGAAAAACCCTGCATATGCTTTTTTTCCTCTCTGATGTAAACAAATAGGTACCAAACTTTGGCAGTTTTTCCAAACACACCTTCATGGCTTTTAACTGAAAAAAACCCCCACAAATAACATGGCATTTGTAAAACCCTGAATACAGGTCTATATTGTTTAGAGAAGTATTCTACATCCTGCCTTACTCAGAATGCTTCTCCAACGGACAGAATTTAATTTGGGTTTCTTCAGCTATTTCTCACAGGACCGTGCTAAATGGTTTTGAAATTTCTGTCCTTCCCCTGGCTGTACATCAGAAGAGCTTTTAGCAAACACAAAGTTGACAGAACAGTTTAGATCAAGAAAAAGACATGTGTGGCATGAAAAAGTTGAACCACTGTTCTCATATTATTTATGTTCCATTGACCCTAAGATCAAGTACTGAAACATTAGCAGAGTCTAAGTAGAAGCTGCAAGGGGAAATGATTGACCCGGCAAACAGGCAAGTTGTGCGCTGCATATTGCACTGTGATAGTGAGGGGGTCCCGGTATGAAATGTACACAAGCCTTTATAAGATTGATTACAGCAGGTAAGTTAATGTATGTTGTGGTGAGATTTTAAAACTTCCTTTCTGTCCTCCACAGGCCAATGCAATTGGTGGCAATGGTAAAACTGGGTAAGAGTTTTTGGAAAAAGAATTACCCAGCAGAAGCTACAGGAGCTCAAAAGGACACCATCAAATTAGCAAGCAGCTTTGCTAAGAAGTAATCCAGTACAAAGCACGTGATAAATGCTTCACGAAAAGTTTGGGCTTCTTTCCTTCATGAAAACGTGAAATGCTTGGTAAATATACTTGTTTTAATGATTTCACCGTATGCTACGCTGTGAAATCTGGTCAAAAAAACATTGAACTTCCTATGATAAGGAGAAACCAGCCACCACAGGTATGTGTTAATGACTTTATAGGAAACAAGTATACAACTGGTATGCAAAATCTTCTCACAAAAATTATTCCAGGTGACACCTGTGCATTCAACTTGATGTATGAAATCTCCCCTAACATCTGGTGGTATAGTGTTAGGTGACTTTTGTAGTGTCTCTGTAGATTGATAGTGCTGGGAGCTATAGTGATTGCTGCTAATTTATAATAGTGTAAGACACTGTTGGGAACGTTTCATGCAGGAAGCAGTGTAGGAAGGTGTATGGCAACATGCTACTTGTGTGGGTTGTATAAGACATTATCATTGTCTTTGAAAATGATGAAAATGATAGCAATGTTTTATCCTGTAGCGATCCTTATCACACTATTTCTGACATGCTGTGGTCTCTTCGTAGCTTAATAGCTTCTGTTTCTATTATAAGTGGAAAATACAGGCTTTAGAGCATATACAAAAATTTACATTAATAATATTATCGGAATACAGCATTTTCATTTTTTGGAACAGTTACTTTAATACTTACAACATAGTACAAAGCATTGCCAGCAGGTCGAGAGAGGTGATCCTTCCTCTCTGCTCAGCACTGGTGAGGCCACACCTGGAGTGCTGTGTCCAGTTCTGGGCTGCCCAGTACAAGACAGGCATGGACATACTGGAGAGAGTCCAGCGAAGGGCGCCAAAGATGACTAAGGGCCTGGAGCATCTCTCCTATGAGGAAAGCCTGAGAGAGCTGGGACTGCTCAGCCTGCAGAAGAGATGGCTCAGGGGGATCTCATCAATGTCTTTGCACCTGAAAGGAGGGTGCAAAGCAGATGGAGCCAGGCTGTTGTCAGTGGTGCCCAGTGACAGGACCTGAAGTAACAGGAACCAACTGAAATGCAGGAGGTTCCCTCTGAACATCAGGAAATACTTTTTTTACTGTGAGGGTGATCAAGCACTAGTGCAGGTTGCCCATAGAGGTTGTGGAGTCTCCCTCCTTAGAGGTATTCGTAAGTCATCTGGACATGGTCCTGGGCAACTGTTTTTGGGTGGCCCTGCTTGGGCAAGAAGGAGTTGGACCAGAGGACCTCCAGAGGCCCCTTCCAACCTCAGCCATTCCGTCAGTCTGTGATAGTTGTTGGAAAAAATAAAGACATCTTCAAAACCACGTTCATTGTTCCGGCTCATCATGTTTTGGGGTTTGTGGTTGTGTTGGTTTTTGTTTGTTTGTTTTTGTGGTGGGGGGTGGTGGTGGTTTGGTTTTTTTGGTTTTGGTTGTCGGTCATCCCGTCCCCCCCCATAACACTCGGCTGTGGATGGAGAGGAGCGGACTCAAATTTACCTGGCCTAACTACAGGTACCTTGGATTTCCTATTGACTGTCTCTAGGCCTTCAGCTTGAAAAACAAATTTTAACAATGAGTGTGTGCTTTGAAATTCAGTGTGCGTTTCGTTTCTCCCAATACAATAGTGCAGTAAGTGACTGTGACTTGGATGTTTAGGAAAACAGCATAGAGAAAATGGGGGAGGGAGCAACATGTAAACACACTTTCCCAAATAGGTAAAGAAGTTAAGTAATTCATTTGCTTTGCATTAATATTTTTGACATTAATTAGACTAATTTTTTTTCATTTTAACACTTGCTCAAAGTTTAAAATCTCTTTCTGCCCCTTTGAATATGTGAATAGGGTAGGGGGAGAGGAAGAAAAAAATCTTGATCTTTTTATTATTCACCAAAAGAAATAAAAAGGTAAATCCAGGTGTTCTTTGCAGGCACTTTTTATGTTTGATCAAGTAAACCAGTCTGAAACACCCATGGAACTAAAAGAAAGAAGCAAGATTGCAGTTCCAGGGTCAGAAATAATGTATTTCCACGCTTTTATGCTTTGTGTGTGTTAAGGGAGAATCAAATTATGAATTCCAGTAGACAGCCAGCGGTTCAGCTAAAAAACATGCACCTGCTTAATCCAAGATGATACGCAAGCACAGGGAGATGGAAATTAAATGCATCACACGAGCAATAGTTTCCTACAACATGATACTTCTGAGGACGAAGGAAAACAAGGACACAACCTTGTCATCTGAAGGAGAATTCATTATTTGCCATAATGAAACTTATTTGCTATGTCCTTTTTCTAGTCAGTAGTGGATTTTGTTTGGGTTGGGTTTGGTTTGTTGTGTCTGTTTGTTTGTTTGTTTTCTCTAGAGAAACAATAACTGTACTGTAGGCTTATTTTCCCAACAAAGTTGGAATACTCATCAGAGTGTTAATTCTTGAGCATTCTATTTTCTTTTAGAAATAAAAATTTCTAATAGCTGGCATAACTACCTATGTGTTTATAAAATGCTGATGAACACAATTAAATATAGTACCTTTTTTTTTTTTTAAGATCTTGGAAAGTACCTAGTGGAGTATAGCTCCAACTGATACCTGAGCTCGTTTAATACTAGGGCACAGCATGAAAGAACAGGAAGACATCCTATATGCTACAACGGAATTCTAGTCTCTGTTTACCGAGGTAGGTGAACACCAACACCAGTTTTAATTTGTCTGCAGCTGGACTTCAGATTTTACTGGCGTAGCCTGTGTTACAGCTTTTGCCCAGCCTTAACGTGGCTAGTGTTAAGTGGTGAGAAGGGGATGCAGCCCCGTTTAGCCTCTGGTAATTCCACTGTTGGTTGCCAGCAGTCTCTTAATTCACCATCATCTGATTCATGAGTCTGACACTGACTGTTTGCATCACTTTGAAGTGCTTTACAAACATTTAGCAGCACTGGTTTTGCCATGGAATGTAACTAAGTAGATTATAGCATCACAATTGGAAGTCAGTGGTATTAATCATTTTGTCTTACTCAGATTTTTAGTGCAAAACATATTGAAATTCAAGTTGCAGAAAGAGAGAAGGGAAAAAGCATCTGAAAAGAAAAAGAGAAAAATACCTAAGTCACAGAACAACTATGATTCTGTTCTAATCAGGCTGTTCTAATGTTTTTGATGTTCTAAGAGGCAGTAATTGTCCACAGTGCGCAAAGTTGCTGAATGAACTTGGTTCTTCCTAAGCCAAGTTCTGTAGTTTTTCTGAAACTTGATGGAGCTACAGTTGTGCTAAACCCAATATGTTTGTTCATCCTGCACTGTGCAAAGAGGTGTATCTTCATATATTCTTTTTTTTTCTTGCACGTATATTTGCCACAAAAAGTTATTAACATGTTTTCCAGGACCTGATGATTGCCCCTAGTTACTGTTGGTACAAGATACGTAAAATCTGTCAGAACTCCCCCTTCCTCTTTTTTTTTCCTTTTCTACTGTAAATTTTTGCAAAAGGGATAATTACTGCTCAGTGGTATTATGAGTCCACTGAAATTCCGATTTGAGTTCTGTTTCATTTACTAAGTGTTGCAATGTTGTACATTATTCCTGAAAAATAGATTAGCAATGTCACTTTACATAATGCTGCATTATTATGGGCTGCTGCAGCTTCAGTGATAAAACTGCTTTTTTTTTTTTAGTGAATTTTACTGGTATCCAGTGAATTTTTAGTGGTATCCAGTACAACTTTGTAATACAGTTATATAATTCTTAAAATGTTAAGTCTTAGATCAATTTTTTTTTACTGTTTGTGTTCCATTGAGAATGTATTTACGCCTGATGGTTAAGCCTTTAATACTGTGAATCTTTTTTGCAGAGGCATTTTACCTGTACCTATTTCCTGTCACTCTATATTTTCACATACGCATTTCTATTGCTTGTGCCCGTTCCTGCCTTCTGTCTCCCTCTGTTCACTCAGCCTTCTGACCTTTTTTCCTCACTTAAAGCCTAGTTTGTGAGGTGCGTGTGCTTCCCTGACTTTCCCACCTCACCAGATCACTTCTGTGGCTTCGTGATGTCGCTTTGTGTTCCCCAAACCAGCAGGAACTGCAGGTGCACATCCAGGTCGGATTTCTTCTGCCGGGACTGAACATACCTCACTGTATGGATAAGCTCCATGTTCAGGTAGCTCTCTTGTTATTAGTAGCTCAGAATAGTCAACAAAGCTTTATAGCTTAGAACAATATGAAAGTATATTCTTTTGTTGTACCTTCCTGTTGTGCTTTTTAGATGTTTTATAAGGTTTTGAAGCTGCAGTGTATCGTACGTCATGGAACAAAGAGTCTGACTTATTTATGTAAATGTAATGTTTGGTGTGGCACCTGGCACCTGAATGCCCAAAAGAAAGAGGCGCTGCCGTAAAAGATCATCAGTCAAGACAGAAAAAAGAGGGGAGACTGTAACACTGTCTATAAATTTAGGACAAAATCTACTCAAATTGCAAACTTAATGTAGAGGTGTGGTTTCTGAGGGTATTAAGTAGCCAGTCGTGATTTCACTTGATAGTTTCATCACTGAATAAATTCACATTTGCAACTGTATTCCCATTACTTAATCTTTTTGGTCATATCTCCTATTTCTGCATTTCCAGCTAGCTCATTCTCACTTTTTGTGTGTGTGAAATTTTCTATTCCCTGATTTTTTTTATATTTTTTTTTACTGCTCTTATCTACAGTATCTCATTTCTTTCAGCATCTTTTCCTGAAGAGCTAGGGTTCTTTGTTACTATTTAACATGTTTCATGGTAAGCTTTTCATTTTTCCCATTGAAATTAACTATTTTAACTAATGAGATTAAATCTTCACACATATTTCTTCCCTTCTTGTTGCAGTTACATGCTTAAGTTAATTCTGTAGTGCTGCCAAGTCTCTGTCATTTAATAAAAGCTTAAGGCAAATATTACAAGTTTCTCATTCCAGCTAATTTGCTGGTTGTATTTAATTGATGATTTATCAATTGGAGAGAAAATAAAACTTTTGTAAAAAGGATCACTGGCAGATTAAAAACCCTGAAGCATATTAGATGAATTTTATAGGGTTGTAGGACACCATAACTGCAGTGTTGGACGTGAAACCGACGTAAGATCAGAGGACTTTATAAAGGTCTGTCTTTGGAAGAGGTAAGGCCTGGTCTCTGGACAGGAATTTTGGAGGATGGGTAGTTGGTTTGTCTTTTAAGTACCCTACTTGAAACCCTGGAGAAAGCTTAGTACAGCAGAGACCGATTCAATGTGCACGGTGTAAGTCTCAGCTGTTGGAAAGGAATTACGCAGACCAAACTATGGGCAGTATAAAACCTAATAGCTCCTGGGAAGGAAATCTGAACTGTTGTTTACAGTAACGCTTTCCTATGCCCGGAAGGTAAAGAAGATACTTCTATGTGAATATCAGATGAGTCCATTCGTGAGTTGTTTGAAGTAGTAAAGCAGGTCAGTTCTCCAAGGCTGGAAATTCATGGAATGAACAGCTAGATATATCTTCAGCTGACTTTGAAAAGCAGTTACCATATTTATCAGTATGTCCTGGACAAGGTCTTGAGGAAGACAAGAATGATGACTTAATTCAAAGTTTTTCAATGCACGGGTTTTTTTGGTGGTAGCAGTCACCGAAGAAAATAAAGATTAAAAATCCCAAAACTCCAGATAGTGACAAAAATAACTTTCCTTATGTGTACTGTAATCTGTTCAGTTACAAAAATAGCTTTGAAATTCCAGATTCTTTGCTCCTTGTTATTTCAACTGACTTTTTGCATTTCTTTTACTCTGGGTGATGAAAATTGCATACTGGTAATATTCAGTCTCTTATCGTAACACGTTTTTCCAGTGTGAAAAAAGGACCCTTCCTTTTATTTCCTGTGCAGCTTCATAGAATGATGGGTGCATCTGCTTTATTTGGAGAGGACGTTTAGGGCACTTTAACTTAGTCTGGGTTTTTGTGGGGTTTTTTTGTGTTTTTTTTTTTTTTTTTA
>VFFE01006120.1:555355-603528 GCA_008921705.1 Burhinus oedicnemus
TTTTTTTTTTTCTTTGTTTTTCTTTCCTCTTCCCCCCCCCCCATATCTTTATCAAAGACATGCACCTCTAAAGGAAATATTTAATGCTAATGTAATTTAAAAATATTGTCTTTAATCAGTAAGTTTTACTGTAAGTTTCCCAGCACTCACATGATGCTGTAATGTCTGGGTAGTCAGCAGTCAAGGATGAGTCTAAATCCTTGACAACTTTCCTCTGAAATGAACCACGATGGAAATATATCAATTCTTTTGTAGCAGAGCCCCCCAGATCTTTGGGTTTTGGAATGTATTGGCATTCAGTTAAACATCTTTCCATGAAGGTGAATGCTCATGCGAGTTGCCTGTAGTTTGGGAGTGGCTTGGGTTTGATTACGTCAAGGTATTCTGCTGAATGTCATCTGACTTATATCGTGGCAGTAGGCAGGTGTAACGAAAGTAGCGTTACCCTTGGGTTGCATCAGCTTGTTTTGCTTGCTCCTAGGACAAAAAACAAAAGCAAGCAGACTCTGTACTGGAAGTTTAGAGGTGCCGGTACTGTGCAGCATTGTGAATTAAAAGTACCTGTATGGAGTTAAATGCTCCAGAAGGAGCATAGAAGTTGTCAGATTTCAAATGGATCAATGTTTCAGGAAAACTTGTCTAAGGACTACTTGAAAATGAATTCTGGCTTGAGTAATTGTTAGTATTCTACCTCCGTCTTCTGTGTGGATTCAATTTTTAATGAATAATAAAATCATTCAGAAATTTAAATGCAAGGTGAATAGCATTAATGCTACAAGTGTTAGCATCCTTAAAAAAGAAAAGTGGAATAAATCAACAAATTCTTACACTTGAAAAGGTTTTATTTCAAATAAATTGCAAAATCTAGCTGTGCAGGATAAGATACAGAATGGAGAATGCACCTGGCTTTAAAATCACAGCATTCAACCTGTGGCACCTGCTAAGAAAATGCATACAGAGAGCATCCTCCCACAGAGTTTCAAAGGGAGGTATTTGAACAGGCTTTTTCTGAGGAAGTCTGGACAGCACTGCCCTTACTGGTCATCCTGAAGTACTCGTGAACTGCTTGTGGCCTGGAGCAAGACATTGCTCCTGTGCTTCTATGGGGCTGCTGCCTGGGGAAGGAAGGGCACCCTGGGAGCTGTGTTTGCCCCTGTGGCTTGGAAGGCAGCAGAGATTCATGGAAGTCATGGATTTAGGCCGTTCTTCTCTTCTATCTCTACCTCCCCCTCCCTCTTGCCCAGAATAAAGCTAGGAGGTGGGAAAGGCAGACAACCAGGTCTGATTCCTCACCTCTCTGAGCATGGATTTTTCCCTCTGCCAAGGGCCATTTTACCTGGTTGCCTAGGAAAGATCACTGAGCTTTGCAAGTTCTCCAGGTCTTGCAGGACCCAGGCTTGCTCATGAGTAACAAGGGGTTTTTATCACCTTCCTATGTTTTCATCTACAGAGTGCCGGTTTTCAGCTGAGTAGCCAGCTGTTAGAGCAGTGCTGGTACTCAAGGCTTTCCTCCTTCACCCTCAGGGTGTCTCCTGTACTAGCAGTCTGGAGATGCGAGTTCACCCCTGGCTTACAGCTGGCCACCACTGGGGGTTTTAGCACACAGTATAATTCCAGCTGGGGACTGTGTCCCTGTTATACACCTTCAGCTGGACAGATTCTGCCTTGAAGGTTTGGTTGTGGCATTTTGGCCTTGCATACCATCAGCTCTTAGGCTGAATGGTTGAGCTGTGTCTTCCTAAATGGAGGGAACTTGATCTACCAAAGGGGCCCTTCTTCAGTTGCCCTTTTGGTTGACAAGAACATGTTAGCAGCACTTCAGAAGGCTTTGCATGTAGTTGCGTGTCGCAGTCCGTGGGACTGGCAGAGAGCAGACCAGCATGGAGAGTGCGGTGCTGCCTCAGTCCTGAGCTCTGCTGGTCCAGTGATCTGTGCTGATGCTCACAAAACTGCAAATGTCTCGTGTCACGGACCATCTGCTTAACAAGAAATTGTGTCCTTGGTTAACCTGAGCTTAATGTTGGGGGAGAAAATGATTGGGCTGTGCTATTAAAATAAGGAAATAGTTAAAGGCTTGGGAAGGGGAAGGAGTGACAAGGTTTCCATGGGCCATGACAAATGTCTATAGCTCACCTTAGTGTCTTTGCGCCCTGCACTGCTTTGGAGAAATGGAGGGTGGAAAAAAAAAGCATAAAAATAACAAAGAGAATGTTGTTCCTTGGTTTCCTTTCTTCTTTACTTTTCTTGAACTTAGTTTTTTGTCTCTTCTGTGTCTGTTCTTGTGACTTTCATTATATCCCTGGCCCTGGAATGCTCATTACAGGAGGCGTTGAAAGGACAATTAGCAGACGTATCTGCTTCTCTTGTGGCAGGATGAAAAAATACAGAACTTGACTGGATGCTAGGCATCCTCCGTTGTTACCTTAGGATCTGCTTACAGCAGGAAGCTCTTCAAAAAGCTCACCTGATGCCACTGCTGCTGGTTACAGGACCATGACAGCAGCTGCCAGCACTCTTCACTGGAGCGTCAGCTGCCTCTGGTGTGTGTATTTGTGTTTTACGCTTTCTGTTATTGCTAACACCAATGGGCCTGGACAACTATGGTGTCAGCAAAGAGAAGTTGCCCTGAGTCTGCCTTAATTTGCACTAGTAAGCTGGTGCGAGGCATGGCTGCTGTATAAAGTTTCCTTTGCACCTGACTTGGAGGGGAATGGCAGCAGGTACAGGTTTTTGTTTGCAGCTCAGCTTTCTTCGCTGGGATGTTTTGGCTTGTCCCTGGCAGGTTCTCCACTGCTCACAGCTTATCTAGGTTGATAGTGGGTAGCTGTTCAGAAAGCACAACCAGTGTTCACGGCAGGTGGCGAGGGTTGCATGGCAGGAGTCAGGCAGTCAGCATGTGGACACTTGTGGGTGGGAGGGAGGGAGAGGGCTGATGTGGGTATGCCAAAACTGCTGTGGAGTGGTACGAAGCCTGATCTTGTCGGATTTCTCTTAATTGGATATAGAAAGTAAGGTAACCTGAAGAGGTAAGGGCTGGTAAACGTCTGGATGCTGCCGCCTTCCGCTTTTGAATTTGGCCTAATACCTCTCAAGTACAGTACTCCGAATCTCCCTCTTCATGTTCTAGTTGTTATTTCTTGATTGTAAAAACCGCATGAGGAATTTGATATTTTCGTATTTGCATCTGGTTCTTTAACTTTGGAATAGGAGGAAGCGCTGATTTTAAAATACATCTTAGTTCATATTTTGTTTGGGTAGGAGGAGGCTGTCCAAAGACTTCTTGTTTCAACAAGACAAAAAAAACGTAGAAACTCCTTCAAAGTCTGCAATTTCTGGATATTGATAATCTCATGAAGTCTGAGCATAATACTGGTGCTGTAGGATGACCAGTAGGGGCTAAATAATACATGGTTGCAGCCTTTTATATCCCAGTGGTATCCTCTGTTCAGCAGGTGTATCAGGATGTATAGTTTGCAAACTTCTCTCTTCGCAATAGGTGACACCAGTCAGCTTTTTTTCTGAGGAAGGGTCAGCAAAGCTTTGGCAGACTTGAAGGAGCTAAGTCAAACTTAAAAAATAGTGAGTAAATGTCTTCCACTGTAACCAGTAGAAATTTCAGCTGCTCTGTAAGACTTGATTTTGCTTTCAGGACTGAATGTGTCTAGCAAAACAATGCCTTCATATCATTAAATGCACAGCCCCGTGGGGATTATGATTTAAATCTTGGCAGAAGATATAAAGCTAACTTCTAGATTTATGGTTTTCGCAAACAAAACAGATGCCTTCTGAATACTGAAGCACTGAAATATGATGCTCAGTAAAATTAATGTTAAATGCTGTTCAGATTTTATGATCAATTGGAGTGTATTGCAAAGAATTACACCTACAGATCAGTGAATAGTAAACTTTTTTTAGTCCTTAGATGACAGAGAGTGTGAGCCTGACTTCTGTTGCTTTTGTACTATTTAAAGGACCCTTCAGCTTGTAGCAGTAAAAATAGTGTCATGTACACACAAGAGACAGCTGGAAGAAATACTAATTATATTTCAGTATTCTTTTCCCAAAGATGCTGATAAAGTAGGTAAGCTCATGAGTTGTTATTTTGAGTAGTTTGTAATAGCAGATTTTTATTTTTTTTTTTAAGTTATTTTGGAGAACCAAGTATTTGTCATTCCATTTGGTAGAAATCTGTGCTGTGCTTAGTGGCTAGGATTGTATGTTACATACAGTTGTGTGTGTGCGTTTTGCTGTAAGTTGCAAAGTTTCTGATAAGTATCAAAGATGAATAATTAGTACTGACCTAACCACTTAGACAAAAACCCAAAGGCAAATACTTTTTTTGGAATTCTTTTTGTATGAAGCTACTTCTCTGAAAACTGTGGTGATTTTAGAAGAAAAATGTGTATAATTTGTGAAGTGGAAAAGATCACGATAAATGTTTAGAAGTGGCTTGCTATTTGAATTGTCAGGATTAAGGTCTGTTCTGCCATCTGGGTCACCTTTAGAACAAAGTCCACTAATGGATCTTTTCTAGCAGTGTCTTGAGGTGGAAAAGAATGGTGGAATGAGGTGGAATCTCTCTGATCGCAACTGAAGTGGGGTAAAAATGGCAGCAGATAGAAGATTCTTGTTGCTAATGAGCAAATCTAGGGTCTGTTAAGGCTGGAGAACCTGTGAAGCTCAGTGATCTTACTGGGATGATTTGGTGAACTAAGAACAGTCAGATATTATGATGGCACTTCGTTTTCATAGCTCGTGTTTGCAGAGCTCTTCTAGCGCACGCTTCCAGTTTGGTGGAGGCAGAGGAGGTGGCTTTGTTACTACTGGCTGCTCCTAGGAGTTGTCTAGGAAATCAAAGTTCCTTGCGTGGATGTCCAGGCTAGATTAACAAGTGGGTGAAACAGCATGCCCTGGTTGGCACAACACCTGAAGACTTTCACTTGCAGCTTGCCAAGTGCAGTTGCCATCTAGTTCAAGTGGAGCCCTTGAAGCCAGGTCCAGCTGCCTGCTTGGTGGTGCATTACTAGGCGGTCTGCTTGGGGCAGCCGATGGTGTGTGTTGAAGGGGATAAGTGTATCCAGAACACCTTTATATATGGCTTGCATACTAGCCACTTGACAAATCTCACAGAGTTTTGGTGAGTTTCCACAGTATCCATGTAGACAGAAGTTAATACTTCCATGAAGGTTTTGCTGTCTTCTACAAGAATTTTTCTTTGCTCCCTCCCACTTAGAGCAAGGTTGTGATCAGTGTTAAAATTCAGTATTAAGCCCTTGCTTGCCATTCTGAAATAAGTGAAAATCTATCCAACAGAGGAGTGAATATGTACTTTTAGAGGAATTCAACCTTCTGCTGGTCCCTATGCTGAGGAAACAAGTGTCCCATTGCGAAATTAATCTGGATTAATTGAATTGATTCTCCTCTTATTTAAAGGAGTTAGGGATTTAATGGGGGCTGATCTTCTCCGTTGTTAGAACTCTACCAAGATACCAGTTATGTCTATAGCATCTCTTGGTTTACGATTTAAGTTCAACACTCTGTAACTTTCAGATTTCTCTGTAACAGTTTAATAGCTCACAGTGTTCTAGAAATGGTAAGTGCAGGGTATTGGCATACCTTCTGATCCTTACAAAGCTGTGCACTGTATATATATGGCTGCGATGTGCCAAGCGTCTAACTTGCTCTTTAAAGAGTTTGACTCCAGTGAATACTAGGAGTACACAGCAAACTAGAATAAGGTGGGGTGTACAGATTCAGTTCCTTTTCCAGTGCAGTAGAAATTGTCTTGAAAGTAAGGAAGTGTCAGTTTGACTCCTTTGAGGTACTATTTCACTGCCATCAGCTGAGTCCTCTGCAAATACTTGGAGCTCCTTCATGAAGTAACTTGGGTCCTGGAGAACGCTTAAGTCAGACTATCTTATCTGTAGACAATCCTGGAACTGTCTGATTACTCAGATAGGAAAGCAATCAAGCCTCAAGTAGCAAAGTTGCAAACCGCAAAGAGGAGATGGGGAAATGCTGATGGGAAATGATCCCAGTTGCTGAAAGACGTGGCCCAAGGACAAGAGCTAGGTGTTCTCACTCTACCAAGTAAGACTCTGCTTTGTGGAATGCAGCATTGGCTGGGAATCCTGTATGCCTACCCACAATAAAAACAAAAACTCTTGGGATTCAAGTGTAATAAAAACACTTTGAATTTGAATAGAAGCAGTAGTGCCATCTTGGAACTATGCCCAAAAGCATCTATGACCTGTCAGTTATTTACAGCCCCTCCAAGAATCAATGCAACGTCCAGATTTTCTTTAGATTTGCATGGATATAAATGTATTCTCAAGTAATGAAGCTCAACTGTGCGTGCAGTTGAGGAGAACTCAGCTCTAAAACGTTGGCCTGTATTCTGTGAAAAGGCATCAGCACTACGGGGGCCCAATTGCTAGTCTGTTAAATAGAGATATCCATCTGGGCACCAGAATGCATTGATGAGCAGCTAGCCTCCAACAGCTTGGATAAGGCTTACTGATTAAGCAGTGTGTGAAACTTAGATTCAGATTTTTGCATTTTTAGCACTTTGTGTCTAGTTCCTGCAGGAAGGGAGGGAGAGGGGACGTTGTTTAGACTCATCAGGAAGATGCATAGTGTCCATTATTGCAGATTGTTTGAAACAACAGGTTATCAGACTCTGCTCCGTCCTGCCTAGAAGAGATATATTCATCCCTTTCCTGGCTCCCTATGCTTGAAAAGGCTGTGCCTGCACTGGGCACCTCAGGAGCTGGTGCCCACTGTTACCACAGAGCCTTGGAGTTACTGGAGGCAGCAGCCTTCGCTGGGGCTGTACGCCCCTTGAGCTGTTAATGTGACAGAGTTATGGGTGCGTGGTGGTTTAAAAAGCTGCTCGCAGCAACCCAGGCAATCTGGGAAACAGTAATGCTAGTGAAACAGTGCTATCAACTGGACGGTGATGTCTGCAAGTAAGGCTAGTCTCTGGTTTTGAAAAGGCTAGATGTGGTCGGACATCTGAGGCTGGTGCAACCTTAAAAGTTGTAGGCCAGAGTCTACAAGAATCTGCAGTGCGATGTTTGTGCAGGTGGCAAAGGTGCAATCAACTTTTTATAAAGAACTTGTGGGTATAACATTGTATTGTATTTTGTTTAGCCTGTCTGTTCTGCTGTAGTATGAAAGCATATTGGGCTTATGCCCTTTGAGCTTTCCTCCTGACCTGGAAATTAATGAATGCTATATCTGTGGGCAAAACAAGGTGTCTTTCATTAGAACTCAAAATTGGGTATCTCATCTGCAATATCTACATGCTAGTCACTGGTCCCGAGCTACAAAGACCTATTGGTATAGAAACTTCCCTGGAACAGAGGGAAAAGGCACAGAGGGTGATTTCTGAGATAGGTAATTATTTGGTTAGTGAAACGACACGTGAACAGAATGTCTTGGTTAAGGGCGTGGGTATGTGGTGAGTGTTTCAGGTTGCTGCCATAACAGTGTTGATTATGGGTTGATCATTGCTGAATTCCTCTTCCATCAACTAAAATTGACTTCTAAAGGTTGGAATGATTTGTCGTATGGAATAAAATACTTTGTGCATGTAGTGTACAAGCCGAACAACTCAAGATCACCTATGCAATGTAGATGAGCCCTCTACCCTGCTTGTCTGGGAAATCTAAGAGCAATCAGAGATGTTTTCCCAAGAAAAGCCCCAAACAGGCAATCTTTGTGGCTTCCCAGAAAATCAGTTGTCCAAAGTCAATTGTATTTGGTTTAAGAATAGAAGTTACAGCTCACAGTTGGGAGCCTGTGGTGAGGTAACCTCGGATGGCTGCCAGATCTTCATTGTAGCTTCATTCCTAAGATAGTGAGAAGCACAGCTAGGTGTTGCTGCCAGACTGGGCTGTGGTCTTTGCTGCTTCATCTTCAGTACAGAAATCCGCAGTAGACATCTAGGAAAGTTCAAGTACCAAGTGAGGGTCATGGGGGAATAAGTAGTTTTCCTGCATGCTGAACAGTCTGTACTTCATCTGACAACGTACAGCCCCAACATATTAGAAGGGTTATGTAAGTCATGTAAAAGTTAAGTCACTTCAGTATCAGGCTTACCTATCGTGTCTTTCACAGTATTTCATTAACACTTTCTGCCTCTTTAGCAGTCTCTTAAAGCCAGTCTACTCATAACACATCTTGATATCATCACTGCTTAAGCAGTTGATGTCTCTAATAATGTTTGTTCTGGGTCTGTCTTATTCAGTCCTGTAATGTGTTTTTGTAACTTTTAAGTGACCTGTTCAGGGGGACTCGATAAATGGGGTTTAAGAAGAAAAAAATATATTTTTTGTTTTTTTAAAGGATGCCTTTAGAGAGAAAAACTATTTTCAAAGCTGTTGCATGTTTTCTGAATTTCCAGTCATCCTAAATAGTCAAGCTCAGAAACTTAAAACCAATGTTCCTTTCTAGTTGCCCTTCAGTTTCCTACTAAAACATCCCCTTTAAAACTTGGTGTTACCTTGTAACTGCCTTAAAAGCTATCCCTTTGTTTTGAGTAGTTCAGAGAAAGAATCAGGAATCGGATTTGTTTAGGAACAGAGAGCACTTGAACGTTACTATTTTAAAACATTTTTATTGTTAAAACTGTTCACTTAATGATTTGGGACCTAAAAGCCTCATTTAGCCCTGTATTTATAATTAGTGTTAAAGTGAACTTCGCTAAGGTTGGCAACATACCTGATGCAGGCACCCCATGTTTTGAAATAAATTAAACTTACCCTTCTTTGGAAGCGGCTTTTGAGTTAGGTCTGATGCAGTTGGTTCTTGCTTGTATTTTATTTTTGGAGCAGGATACTTCTTTTCATTTCCTCGTGTTGCTCCCCGGCCAGCAGTTCCAAAGAGCTGTTGTGTTGAGCAGTTGTGTTGGAAGCCATGTAATCGAAGCTGTGGCTTGACAACTTCAGCTTCACATGTAACAGCATGTGGAGTATCTCCACAGGAACACACTTGCTGGCTGGTTCATCTCAGGGAATTCCTGGATGTTTCCCTTCAGAAATGGCCTCAGGCTTGTCTTATATGGTAGAGATTTAATGGTGGAAGTTGCCCTTATGGTGGGATGCTTTTAGCATACATTGGTGTTCAGTACTGCTGGATGAAACCCTGAGCTTCAGTTGGCAGCACAGCTTTATGTTATTAACTGTGGTTTCCTTAACACTCTTGCCTGAAATACAGTGAAGCCCAGGCAGGTGGCCTTACATATAGTGGAATAAACAGATCTCTGCCATGATCTCACAGCATCTTGTTCCTGTCTCTGGTGAGTTTTTGGTTCTCTGTCTGTAGTTGCAATGAAGGGGTATCTGGAAGCTGCTCCTCCTGCTAACCTGTGTTTCTTGATTCCTGGATTGGATGCTAAGGACAGCTTAGAAAATTTGAAATGCATTTTAACCAAGTTCAGAAAAAACTGGATTTCCTTGGCTGGTGGTCCTGGGACAGCAAAAATTTGTAGCGGAGGTATCTCAGGTGTGAGCAGCAAATGAAATTTTAATTTCCATGGCACGCACTGCTGCCGTGCCTAGGTAGAGGCTGTTCTGCGTGGTGGCTGCCTGAGCTTTGCAGGTGTGGTGCTGGGCACTCCTTCTGGAGGCATGGTTCCTGGAGCCCCTGTTCCAGGAGAAGGCAGGTCACTGGAGAGAAAGGGTGTAGCTCTCAATGAGACCTCTTCAAGGTGAGAAGCTATAGCATGGCTCCTTCTGTGTAGCTTTGGAGGGAGCCAAGCTGGATTTCAGTTGTCTGTTCCTTCCCCTCCAGCCTTCCTGCAGGATTGCAGCCGAAGGAAGGGGTACAAGAAAGAAAGGGCTGAAATAACTGATTTTGCCAGGACAGGCAGAATATCTAAAGCCGGAAGTCTCAATTCATTGTAAAAAGGGCTGTTTGTTAATCTGCGAGAGACACCTGAGTCCTCCAGCAAAGGGTGTAAGAACTAATCCCTGCTGGTAACTGGTCACTTCAGTTTTCTGTTTGCGATCTGAAAATAGGAACAACCTTGTAGCCCCAAAGGGATTGTGACTTATTCCTACTATCAAAGTGCACGAGTGGTGAGAAAGTCTTTCCTGTTCTCACAAACAACATCGGTAAAACTATCAAACCGTGTGTCCTGTAAACGGTGCCGTCTTGGAAGTGCTGCCCCAAAAGAGGGGCACCTTTGGCGTTACAAAGATGCCTGACTGCTGTTCAGTAACCACAGTTGGTGCTGATATTTTGGCCAGACATGGCAGATATCTTCTCTTTTTAAATGCTGTGCTGAGTGGTATTAGCTGAAGCTTCACAGTTTCAGCTGTTCAGAGGCTTCCCTTCCCCGCTCCTCCCCCCCACTCCCATTTTCCTGTGGAGTTGCAATGACTGCAAGACCTGATCTGTTTCCATATTATGTTTAGCAAAAATTGCCTTCTAGTGAATGTGAAAACAACCCTTGGTAAGAAATACTATCTCCCCCTCCAAGTCAAGAATGTGGATTCTTGCACTTGTCTTCATTTATGATAGTAGCATCTTCATAGCTGCACAAGTCTGTTTATGTGACCTTTCTATTGAGAACCTCAAGGTTACCATCACCTGCTGTTCCCTCATTTCACACTTGTGCAGCTGTACGTGGTGTATGAGACTTCAGACATTGGTTTTTAGTGCTGTGGAACCTTTTCTTCTGGCAGAAGAAACCTCTGTCTCCTCTTGGAACCTGCACTATGGACTTTGGTGTTGGGTCATTGCTTTTGTTTCAAGGCAGAAAGGGAGTATCAGAAGATTTGGGATATTTTTAAGTTGTGAAAAAGTAAAAGTAAATTGTGGCAACCAGAAGTGAAAAATAAACGCCCTTCTCAACGTCTTTCAAGCTGTTTGAGACAATCCACGTGTCAGTTTACTGTCACTTCGTGACATTAGGTTGTAACTGCCCAAAACTGTGTTTCATGCTTGAAGTGATGTCTTGTGGCTCTTCACTGTACAGATCTGTAGCTGTGACAGTCTTTTCAAATTTACCTTCAGCTTTATTTGTGCTAGCATCAGGCATTTACAGTACTAAACCTGCAAAAGAAGTAGATAGTAGATCACTGTAATACTGATTTAGGAGTTGCAATTTTGCTAGCTGTTGCAAAAAGCTACTGCCAGGAAAAAGGCTGCCACCATATTAAAAATTCTGCCAAATGGAACAAGTGTAGGGAAATTAATGTTTGTTCCAAGTGGAACAGGTTCTTACAATAACTTATATGGAAGTAAACAGGCATCATCTTAGTTGTATGTTCCAATCAAGGCTATGACCACTGGAGTGGTTTTGGCTGGGACAGAGTTAATTTTCTTCGTAGTAGCTAGTATTTGGCTATGTTTTGGATTTGTGCTGGAAACAGTGTTGATAATGCAGACATGTTTCAGTTACTGCTGAGCAGTGCTGACACAGTCAAGGCCTCTTCTGCTCCTCACCCCACCCCACCAGCAAGTAGGCTGGGGGTGCATGAGAAGTTGGGAGGGGACACAGCTGGCACAGTTGACCCCAACTGACCAAAGGGATATTTCATACCATATGACATCATGCTCTGGAAGAAGGAGGGAGGGGGGGACATTTGGCATTACGGCGTTTGTCTTTCCAAGTGACCATTATGTGTGATGGAGCCCTGTTTTCCTGGAGATGGCTGAACACCTGCCTACCAATGGGAAGTGGTGAATGAATTCCTTGTTTTGCTTTGCTTGTGTGCACAGCTCTTGAGCTACCTATTAAACTGTCTTTGAGTTTTCTCACTTGTACTCTGCAGATTCTCTCCCACACCGCACCTGGGGGAAGTGAGCGAGTGGCTATGTGGTACTTAGTTGCCAGCTGGGGTTAAACCATGACAAGTGGCCTTAGGTAACTACTTCTGTGGATACTCTTACCAAGAATAAGCCTGAAGTTGTTTTACGGTGTTTTGATGAAGTATGGATGTCCTTGTATTGACTAATACTGTCACGAGGAGGAAAGTTGATTTATATTTCAGGGTACGGTGCTGTTGGGGATCATTTCAGTCATGGTCAAATGTAAAGGGGCTACTGGGACTTGTTAATATTTTTTGTGGTTGTTTTTTGTTTACTTTTTTTTTAATAGATGTTCATGAATTTGCATATGAATTGTACTATATTTGCATAAGCTTGCTAGCTGTGTTGCTCTTGAGTTAATTTCCTGTCAAGTGGAGTCTGCTTGGAAACTACTCATTCAAGTGACTGGAGGATGGGATACTCTTCAGGCAGGATCTCCATCTCTGGCAAATGCTGACTGAAACTTCAGAACAGTAGTGCAAAAAATCCCCGACCCTGTAATGGACTTGACTGGTAACGGTGCTGTTTCTGGTATGCGGTATGATTCAGGGAAGTAGAAACTGTGCTTCTGACAGTTTGGTTTAAAAAACAAATGTAATGAGTAGCGACAAAATATCCAAATACATGAAAACAAAACACTGAATGCATTCCAAATCTCTAAAGGAATTAAATGATAAATTTATATGTGCCTTTTCAAAGAGCAGAGCTAGCAATGGCATTTTTAAGCAAGCTTGGAAAAGAAAAGCCTAAAACTTCCAGTAGCAACACTTCTGCCATCCTGAGTGTAGACCTAGAGCAGAGAGAAATGCTGCTGATATCAAAATGTGTGGTGTCCTCAGTTTTCTCTCTTCCCCTAGAATCTACATAAGCCTGTGATGTGAACAAGGAAAAAAGGCCCTTTTTTGATGGATGATAAATTGTATGCCATGAATTGCTGTCTAACTAAGATGGCATGAAAACAAAAATAGAAATCTGATATGTTTTCTGTGATTCTGGGTATTCATTGATTAAATTAAAAGATCCATCTGTACCTAAATATAATTATAGTCAAGACTTTAGTGGAGGAGGAGAAAGCTGAGTTGTCACATGGAGTAACAGTATTTTTCTGGATATGCAACTGTCTTGTGCATCCGCCCCATCTAGTAAAGGCTGCTTGAGAAAGGAGGGAATTGCTCCAGATGCTACTCTTGCAGTCTCAGTTTGTGTGTGCTATGTAAATGGCAATATGTTGATGTTACAGAATTTTATATCAAGTTTTGTGTTGTCTTGCAGTATCCTCTTATGCTTTTAGATGTGGAGGATGAAAAGCTGTTTCTAAGCATGTGGTTATAGCTTGATCTTTTTTATTTTTTTTAAACAAAACCCAACTCATGGAGCTTGTGGCTTTCCCTGTCGTATTCATTTAAACTCAGACAGAAGCAGTGTTTTAGGCTGTATTGTACAGCAATATTTTGACGGCTTCCAGACTAACCAGGTGGTAAAAAGACTATTCCATTGATGCAGTTTTACACAAGGAAGGATCCTAAGTGTGCATAGAAGATCTGGGATTCTTCGAGTATTGGATAGCTTCAAAGAAAGTTTAATGCAGTCCTCAAAAAATGTTGAGCTACATATTACATATCTGGCATTCTCCTGTACCCTCCCCCTTTCTTTTCTGTGAAAGGCCTTTGTTGAGTGAGATGTTTGAGGTCGGTGGTTTTAGTGGTGGACTCTGCAGCAGCTGCTGTTGAAGGGAAAGGAGGTGAGGCACCCGCAAAGGTAGGGGGCTCTGTAGCTCCCTTGAAGGATCTGAAGCCGTTGAGACGAGGGATCCAGTTGGCATTTTGTAATTGTGACCCTGATGAAACGTCTGGATTTTCCAGAGCCTAGCCCTGAGGGGAGGAGGAGGAGGCATTGGTAACTGAATGGTTTCCAAATGCAAGGAAGATGGGATTGTGTTGTGGCATCTGCCCGATTCTCCTTAGGGTGATTTTCATTTGAAAGCTTTAGTAAATACACTCATTGTTTGTTAACTGTTTAATTGTTTGTCGTTATAGCTGATGGGGTAGGAGAAAGGTGGTGGGAGTTGAATCGTGCTGGGCTGACATAGCTGTAGATTTGAAAGGAAAACAAAAAACCAAGGAAACAAGGCGGAAGAGTTTGTTGGTTTTGTTTTTCCCTCTCCTTTTTTGCTCTCCATTGGAATATCCCTATTTGGTTGTAAGTTGCTTTCATTAAAACGATGCATTTTAATGCTTTTGGACAGACCCTTGACAGAGGGACAGCTTCAAATGTCTGAGTGGCCTTGGCTTTCATTGGAGACCACTGCCCTCTGACCGAGGGGGATGGTCTTGATATAGGCAGGTGAACTGGTATTAACCAGGCTTCAGTTCCCATTACAGATTTTCTTTAAACCAGATATTACTTCACCTGCAAGTATGTGCCTAAATGTTCAGAAAGTGAAAATGTATAGAGGCAGCCAAGTCTAACAGTGGTGATGAATTTTGCAGGTTGAAGAAGGGCTTAAAGAAGTTACTGTTAAAGTAATCTCAGAGTGTGTGTGTCTGGTGTGTCCGTCTTTTTGATGTCCAGAATATCTTTTTGACTCAAATGATGAACTGCTTTGCAATTTGCATCTTGTATGCACATAGTGTTTTGATGTGGCTGTGCAGAGTAAAGCTGATGTACGCTTAGCCCTTACCTTTCTTGGCAGCTGTTCCTTGGAGTAAGAAACTAAATATTACATTATCTTATCAATGTGGTCTAGTTATTTCTTCCGCAAAAGCATAGGAAAGCCGTAACATCGCTTAATTTCTAACAGTCTGGATATTTTTCTCCAACAGGAACTGTTCTTATCAGAAGCAGTAATGGCCAACTGATGCTAGTGTCTCAACAAGCAATAGCACGAGCACAGAGTGAACCACAAAATAACACAAGCGTGAGACCATCTGTACCGACCAGCACACCTGCAATCAGAATACGTGCTGTACAGGTAACTTCTCTCATATCTTTAATTTGACGTAGATGTATGTTACGTAGTTATAACAGGGCTTGCAAATAAGTTATGGAGGGTTAAATAAGCATTTGAACACTTTCTGAACAGCATGATGGTGTTTGGTTTTGCGCACAAACATCACTGTGCTTTCTCAGTTTGAAAAAACTGCTAGCCATTACATATGGTATAGTTCAAATTAAGGAATTCCTCAATGATGATGTAAAGGGTTTTAAGAAGAAAAAAAACAACCAAAACCAACCAAAACAAAAAACCCCAACCCAAACCTAAAAAACCTACATAAATGGTGACTGCTAGTAACCGTAACCTTGTGATCCTCTGGTGGGATACTTCTCTGAAGCTGAGTGAAGCTGAGGATCTTTCCCATGTCCTCAGGATGTTCCTTGTTCACTGAGCTCTGCTGACTTTTTGCTTCTATCTCTCGTAATGTCAGCATACAAGAGTAAGAGTGGATACCAAAAAAGTAACCATCTGCACAGGTCTTGCCAACATGCTCATCCTTTAACCATTTTGCTCTGATTAGGCATTGTGTCTAAATGTCTCTGAATCTGTTCTTGAGTATTAAACTGGTAGATAAATAGCTTGCTTGAACAGTGTTTAAACTGTATGGGCTATGTGAATGATGCCTGTATTGTTACTGTAAGAGTGGGTGTTGTGGTTTATATCGGACAAGAGCGGGTACTAACTTCAGTATCTGTTTTGTCATTGACTTGTCTGACAACTGTTCTCTGCACATGCTTAATTATTTTTTTATTTTTTTTAAGAACTCTGGCACCCAGTTACTAAAGAAAGTAGCAGCTACTCCTGTGAAACCATTATCTCAAACAAAAAATGCTGTGGCTTCTATTGTTCAGTCACCAGCTGTAATACAGGTAGGTGGCAAGCTTTATAGTAAGGTGGAATAAGAATAAGTGACAGAGAACTGAGGAAAATATGGATGCATTCTTGTTATTTCCAGCTCTAATCTGGTTTTCACTGAGCTGGTAACTTTTGTCCTCATGATAAATTCTTTCCTGAATGTCTTTTTTTAAATGCATAATTTAATTATGCTTCTGCCAGTGTGTGTCAGTTCATCTTCTCTCACTGCAGTAGAAAGAGCATGAACAATGGATAAGATAAATGGTTCAGAGAGCCATTTCCAGTGCTTTTGTACCCTATGACACAGCTTCTTCAAGCTCTAGCTGAAGCTTTTCTGGGAGATGGAGACTTCCTAATGCTCTCTCCTGTTTGGGTTCCCTAATTCCTTAGGAGAAAAAAAAGTAGGCCTGTGGTGTTGTTGAGGGGAAAATGAGCTGTCTGAACCAGTCAAGCTGTTTTTCGTGTCTACCGTTTTTTCCCTCATTAAAAGCTGAGGGAAGGTCATAGCTGAAGACCTCTGTTCTCTAATTGAATTTGGCAGACAGGTTCCACAGATACGACTGTAAATACACAGTGGTTGGAAATGCCTCATTACTTTTAGGTAGTGCTTTTTGTCTTATTTCCTGGGTCTTATTTCTCCTTTTCCAGATAAAAATGTTATAGGACTCTTCAGAAGTGGCTTTTGCTACCTGTAGAGTATGAGATTTCTCCTAGATACAGTTCTTCCTCTGTTCTTGGGGTCCAGAGTTCTGGATAAGCACATGTGATGAAAAGAAAACTGCTTCTTTCTGCTGCTAAAATGTTCTGTTCTCCTCCTAACCTGGAGGAGATATTGGGAAGAAGTCTGGCTTGTACATATCTTTTCTTTTGTGAACAAGAGCTTGAAGGAGACTGGGCTGTAGCGGTTGACCAAGCACTCAGTAAATGAGCAGGATCAGTCATTCAAAAAACCATGCTGGATGTATGTTCTTGACTTTGAGGGTGTTTGAAGGATTGGAGGATATGCTTGCTGACAGCAGTAACTAACAGTCTGACTCACAAATTTGTCCTCCTGCTGTTCTTCTGTATCAGCAACTGAAAACTACTTACGGCTCTGTCTGTGATATTTTCTCTCTTCCTTCTCACTACAGATGGATAATGTTGGGGCGAAAGCAGAAAACCTCTTTTAGTACACTTTCTATTCTGCTTAGCATGGAAACAATGTACGCTTTGTGTCTAAAGAAGGGTAATGGGAATTCTTACCCACTTTTATTTTGGAATACTAGCTTGCGAACCACACGCTTGTGATCTCTGCATAGAGATCTTAAAAGCACTAGTCATCTACTATACTATCTTTGCACTGGGGAGAAGAGACGAAGGTAAAGATTTCTTCCATCTGATGGATGAAGCTGCCTGCATCCTCACACTCTCATGTGGATAACTGTTGAGATTCATCATGCTGTTAACTTCTGTTTTAACTTACAGCTGCCTTTGACTTGGTTCTTTTGTACTTTCTTAGTTCAGTTTTGATGTAATCAGTTTAACTTGTGTTCTTCTGAGATATTTAAAGAGGTAGACATGAAGTATTTTTTGTAAGCCATTTTTTTTTACTTGTAGAATCTTGAACCCTTCTAATGTTGGACTTAAGCAGCCAGAAGTGTAATTAATAGTGTAATACAATAAAGAGTAAAAAGGTGCAATAGGGATACATCCTGTCATCACAGGGCGACTTCATTCCTCACCCTGGGGTGGACAAAAGAAGAGTGCTGACAAGGGAGTCCATGCATAAGGCTGCAGGAACGTCTGGGGAAAGAAAGGAAGAGCCCTTGGGTCTGACTACCTTGGCAGATGTTTCCTTCATCAGTCCTAGAAGAACTTGCTAGTGTTAGTCTTGACAGTTTTTTGAGGTCACAGAAGAGGAGTGTTGGTGTGGAAATAGGATGTCATCACAAAAAGTGGGAGACGGTGGAGAGGAAATAATCCTTGGCTTGGTTGTGTATCTCCTATCCTGTGTGAAGTACAACTTAGAACACTACTATCTGCAAAACTCTCTCTCGTTACTGACTCCAGGATTATTCTTCTCTTCTACAAAAATATTTCCGTTTGTTGTCATTCCTGAATGTTTAAGCTCTGAGGTTAGACAAAATACCTGCACATTTTTATTTTTTTTACCTTCTTCCCAGGTGGGGTAACGAAGCTGCAAAGTATCTAATTAGCATCATGCTGGGGCACTTTCATTTAGATGCAGAGCACTTCTTCTCTTGAAATGACTGCAAAATATGCAGGATTAATGCCATTTTTTGTGGCGACTGTTTCTCTGTTGCTCGAAGTGAGAATAAGAATTGTCAGTAGTGAAAAAGGTTGAGGGCAGATGACAGAAGTTAATTCCCGTATATTCATCTTCCTGGGAAATGGGTCCAGCAGACCTCCTGTTGTTCCCTCAGCTGATAAAATGCCGTTCTGGTCTTGATATGTAAACACACTGGAATTTGCAAGAGATCAGCTCCCGTGAACCTCATGTTTTTGGCTTTTAAAAGCCCAGGGCATTGCAACTTGACAGATCTGTACTCTGTCCCCTTCCGTCTTCCTCCCGTCCATCTGTTTGTGGGATTCTCGTGCCCAGTTTGCCTCCCTGTGGTCTTAGAGCTGTTGAGCCTCATCCTTGGAAGAGGCAGTGGTAGTGGCAAAGATCCTGCAGAGAGCTATTAAAGTGTTACCAACAGTGGGAGCCTAAGCTGGAAAGCTTTCTGGTAGCTGCCTGCTTCTTTCATGTCAAGCTGGCAGTAGTGGGGGGGAGGCACCCAGGAAAAAAAAAAATTATAAGTAAGCAACAAAAGTGCGAGTGTTTTGCTTTAGCTTTAAATGTTTGCGCACTAATTTTCCCTATCCTGAAAGAGTTAACGCCCTTTGATATTCTTCATTATGTCTGTCCAACTCTGATTAGTTTTTGTTATATCCATGGTAGGGTTAACTTGGGCTCTTGTGCTACTGTTTTATCATTAACATAATTAGCAAGTATTAATTTGTGATTGCTGGAATAAACTGTGGTGTTTAAGTGTGTTAAGAGTCAGTGAAAGCAATTGTGTTGCACAGATCTGAACCTAGAATTTGGTCTACAAAACCAGACTTTCTCTTTCTCTTGAGAGATTTGGAGGAAAAATGACAATTCAGGTTTCAAAGGCTAACCTGAAACTTTTGCTTATTTCTGTATCCTGCGAGTTCAATCTGGCTTTTTAGTTTTCAAGTTGAGAAATTGATAGTCGTGGTTTTTGTAGAGGGAAAGTCGTCTTTTACTCATGTTGTATTCTGCTGTATCAGAAGAACTATGTTGCGTGTTTTGAGCATGGGGTGGGTTTTGTTGTTTGTTGTTCTTTTTTTTTTTTCTTTCTTTAAAATCTGAAGTAGAAATACTTCGGTTTAGTAAATTTTCCTCTAGAAACTACTACTTTGCCTGGTTTGAAAGGAGAGAGACAATTGTGTTCTTATTTTTTTGTCCTAAACCTTCATTACTCTCCTGTTGCTGGAGCTTCTGAATCTGTTGGTAAAATCTAATGAGATTTTAAAGAGGGCTGTTAAAGTAACTGAATTTTGTGAGGGTTTGTCTCTGAGCAGAGGAGAGAGAGATCCAAATTGCTGCCCACAAGGAAAAGGCAGGAAGAACTTTTTAGGTTCATTTGCTCAGCTGGCTGCTTCTGCTGGGATATGCATCCTTCCAAAGTGGACGCAACATCTTTTGCCTACTGCGGTTGTAATGGGAAGAATAAGGGATATTGCAATTGGGAGAGGAGCTGCAGGGGAAGAAAGAAAGAAAAATAATCACTTAAGGTCATATTTATCTTCAGAGTAGTATCACCTGGCTTAGCATTGCCTGAAATTCATTAGTCTTGGGTTGTAGGAGCCTGGCAAAGTTAATCTATTGGTTTCTTCAAGACAGTTTTACCTTTCTCTCTTCATTTGAAGTTTCAGGCAGTGCTTCAGTCTGGGTAAGCCTTTGTAATTTCTTCCCCCTACCCTTGATTTAAAACCAGAATTATGGCTGTGGGGGTTCTGTGACTTCGTGTATTAGATAGAGCCTCTCAAAGCAAAGGAATCAAAATTTTACAAACAAAGATAAAAATTGTTTATTTATATTTTAAAGAGTAGTGTGGACGGAGGGTGCTACCTTATATGCTAGCAGAATACAGTATGTTTGTCACGTTAGTCTTTGGTTAAAAAGTGTTAATTTTTCTTTTCAGCCAGCAGCTGCAACAGCTAGTGTTACTACAGTTACTGCTGTAAAGCCTTTGAGTACTGGAACACCTGTAAAACTTCCAGTTACAGGACCACCTGCACAAGCTATCTCCCAAAAGGCAGTCTCTGTGAAAGCAGAGGGCACAACAGTAGCACAGACCAGCACTTCTACAGTAAGGAAAAAAAAAAAGTTTTTAATTAAAAATTAACATTCTCTATATTCATCAGAGGTTGGAGAGCCAGTGCAACATCTAACAGTCTTCTCTTTATTTCCATGCTAGGAGATGCTAGAGAATGTGAAGAAATGCAAGAATTTTCTTGCTACACTAATAAAACTGGCATCTAGTGGACCTCAAGCCCCTGAGATCGGGCAGAATGTGAAGAATCTGGTGCAAAATCTGTTGGTGAGATTTTTTTTTTAAACAAAGTCTACATCATTTGTGTCTAATTTTTGACATTGACTTCATCATAGTTTTGTTCCTTGTCTTTATTTTATTTTTTTTAAACAGCTGAAGAGTTTGATTTGTGACTGAGTACATCTGACCCTCTTTAAGTCTTACATTACAACTCTTATTTTAACTGAATCCCATGCTGTATTTTTCCCCCTGACATTCCTGTTTCATTTTATGCACACAGGTAACTGACAGCAGGAGGAGCTGATAGACCCAGAAGCTGTGTTAATGCTAAGCTGCTTTATTTTCATGTTAGTGTAGTTTTGAGTCCTCAGTGGCAAGAGTATTACCGTGGAGGTTGTAGTGCAGCGCTAAGTTCATGCTACTACTTTACTCCAAGACCAAACTGACTTACAGGTTGATAGTGAAGCTCCAGTGGAACAAGCATGACATTATCTATATCTTTAGACAAAGGGATGCAGAAAATAATGTTGTGGCTGCCAACCTCTCTCTCTCCTTGCAGGTGGCTTCCGTATGCTGCTTTGTGCTGTACCCCAGCACAGCTGGATTTTCTTGGTAACGATTTCTCCTGCCACTTCTTGTCTTGGCATTTGACCGCTGCTGCTGTTTTGTTGTTCCACAGTAGCAGAAGGCTGTGGGCTGATGGAGGGCAATGGCTTTGCTAGTGGTACCAAAGGACTTTTCAGTCTAGAAAAGTGTAGTGTAGATGGAGGTGTAATTTAAGAGAGCAGACTGTTTGAGGATGCAGCCTTGCAAAAAATTTGATTCCTCTGCCTCTGTGTCCTTGCTGGACTATACACTTTGCTTCTGTAGGAAAATACTAGAATTGTTCCTTGTTGTGCTTACAGTACTTTTATTTTTTTAAGAAGAGGTGTTATCAGACATTAATACATCGTTAACTGTGCACTTGTTTGCTTTTTGTAGTATTTTTAAAATGATGTTCTTCTGCCATTCAGTATGTGTATATGATTTAAATGCGAAATAAATTAATGTTTCATATGTATGAGGGAAATGAGCAAATGGCAGCTGTGAAGTAAAACGGTCCTTAAGGCAGCATCTCATGAAGTGGGTGTCCATGTGCCTTGTATGTACTGAGATATAGTGTACCAAATCCCTGCATCGGTATCAGTGAGACCTCGGTGACCTGTTTCCACAGCTCAGTGAGACCTAACAGGCAGCAGATCAAATGACTAAATAGGAGTTTTGTTTGTTTGTGAATATATGGTCCTTAAACCCCCTACTCTGGTCATGTAGCTCCTTGGAATGGTTGTTCCGAAGAAGAATATCGGTGAGAGGAGTAATTTGTCTGCAGAGACAGAGATTGGTGCTGGGGTCCCTCTCCCTCGTGTGTCTGTACCTTCTTAGAGGAGGTAACGTTCTTGGTGACTCCGTGGCAGGGTCTCACTTGGGAGGGTGAGAAAGGGCAGCGGTGTTTGTGTTGGGGCAGAGCATAAAGAAAGGAGACTACTCTGCAAGCCAGAGGACTGTTACTGTGTCGGTATGCAGAACTGATGTTCTGATGTTCAGTTGCTCCTGCTTTTGAAAGACGGTGTTAACTGTTCTGCTTTATTATGCTACGTATGCGTTAGACTAGAATTGTCTTACAAAAACTCCTGAGTTGTCTTTTGTCTCTGGTCTCTTTAAATTGGTCTTATGCAGATAAACTACCTTTACAGGAAAAAAGTACTGGGCTGGATTTTGAATATTTCTGCATAACTATGAGGTACTCATTGCTACTCAGTGCTACTTACAAACTTGTTTCTGTCGGTTCACTTCGGTGAGGTGTTTGAACAAGTATCCTTAAGTGTGTTACCTGCCTGGAGTTTAAGAAAGTAATTTAATTTGATAACGCTGTATCTAAATTACAAGATCATTCAATTCTAAAACCTTTTTCTTTAAAATATAAGAGGGGAAAAAAAAAAAGGGTATTGACATTGAACAATTCCACAATAATGTAAATTTCCATGATTTTTTGATACACCTGGGGAAAAAATATCGTAGATTCATAGTTATAACTTACCATTGTAATTATACTTTCCTCTTAGGAAGCAAAAATTGAACCAGAAGAATTTACAAAAAAGCTATACATAGAGCTCAAGTCGTCTCCACAACCATATTTAGTTCCTTTTCTGAAGGTAAGTGTCTGATTGTGGATATGTAGTGTTTAATGAGGGGAAGGAGGAGGACCAGAAAAGAAAAGAGGCAGAGCAGTCAAATGGGTATTTGCTTAGGTCAATTGAGGAAATGGTACTTAACCTAGCCCTGTGTGACTGTTGCTCTTGGAAAGATAATTTTTTGGGGGAGGGAGTATTTCAGAGGAGTAATTTAGGATGTGTTCTTAAATTGGAGAGTAATTACCCTCTAGTCGTTAGTGGAGACTTAGGTTTTGGAAGCTGGTGCATCTACAGTAGAGCAGCTATACTAAGACGACCTCTTATTTTCTCATCAAAACTATAGCTATTCTGAGTTCCAATACAGAAGACTGACAACAGTGGCTGTGCATAGTTTATGCAGTATTTAAGCTCAAATAATCTGCACAAAGCTAGTATTCTCCATCTGCTTGTTTGTGTTTAACTGGAGGCAGAACCCACCCCCACCCCTTTCTCCAGAAAGGGTCTGGCAGGACTACTGCAGCTTAGGAAAAGTAACCCAGGACGACTGTACCTCCATTTGAGCAAATAATCACATAAATTAAAAAATGCTCTCTTAACACTTTTAATTGTATGATACAATAATATTAACAAAATAAAAATGAACATCTTTGTTGTACAGCAAGCATTAAATCCCAGTGAAAACACGGAAAACTTAGTTACACTTACTTAACTGCAATGTACACAGTATTCTTAGGCTTGTTAGGTCTGTACTTTTCCGTGGCGCTCATTATAGGCATGGTGGAGAATCAAGGAAGCATAGTTCAGTGGTAAAGCTGAGACAGGTTTTCTGGAGTCTGTCCTCTTCCTTAGTATTTGACAGCACATATAACAATGCATGAGATAATGTTGATACTACTTTAGATGGCTGGTGTTAATCTGTTCAAGTGCGGGATGAATATTTTTGTTACAATGCCTTTAAATGCTTTGCTAGCAAGTTTGCCATGAGTCTAGAAGACCACAGTCATCTCTGCAGGGCTTTATGACATTTTCATATTGGTCACTTATTTATTCTCTGTTTAATTCCCTGGAGGCTTCTTAAATACCCATGCAAAAGCTAGAAAAACCAACAGCTCAGAGTATGGGCTTTCCTGTGTCCAATGCAGCTCTGGCTGCAGGAGGACTGGGCTGTGAGTGCAGGGTCAGCGTGACTGGCGGAGGTTTCCTAGGAGCCGTGCAGATTCTCAGCAGAACTCTACTAACTGCCAGGGCAAGTTTGGCTTCAGGAGTGGAACTGCCTTCTGCAGGGCCCTGGCTGATGAACCCCGCTGGACGTGGGCTGGCTCTGTGTGTGTGGGGCCAGCTCAGGTGCCCCTGTGTTGTGTTCCCAAAACAGTGCAGGTGAACCTCCATAGCTCCATGCAGATCCAGCCTGAGTCTGGCACAGCTGGGCTTCATCATGGGCTGGTGACCCCTGACAGCCCTGGACTTGTTCATGCAGAGGAGCTGAGCCGAGGGGTGGCAGTGCAGCACTTGCTAATGCTTCTACCCCTTCGGGTCCCCCGATGGTTTATTAGCTCAGGCACAGTACTGTCCTCAAGCACTTCCAGAAGCACTCGGCCTGAGTTAGTGAGCCATGCCACAGTGTGGAGAGCTGCTACATACGGTGCCCAGACCTCAAGGAAGTTCCATGGGAGTTAAGTTGGGTTCATCAGTGTGGGTCAGACCCTGACCCATCCCAGCAGAGCTGTTGCACGCTTCTCCTCTGACATACTGCCAGATACTGTAATCATCTAGGCTTTTTGGGCAGTTTCCATGCCCTATAATCCTTGACAAGGTGCTCTCTCCCTGTTACATGCTATGTTAACAAAAAGTACTGTGACTTCAGAAACATTTATTAGACATTGTCATGGTCAAAGTTAGCTGACTTTGCTACCCATCCTTTAAAACCTCTTGCACCCTGATTGCCTTTTTCCTGAAATACCTTAAGGATGTGTTGATACACACCAGTTAGCTCTGGTCTGTAACTCCGAGCAGCTGTGACAGCACTGAGTGCCAAATGGCAGCTGACTTCAGGAGCGCTTCTCTACTGTGCTACGAGATTCAGTGCTGGCCTTGTTTGTAGGGGAATTGCTTGCAGCTCAAGTCTGGAAAGAAATGTAATACAGCTTGTTGCCAATTCACTTTTAGCTAGTGAAGTGGAATTTTAGGGAGGACTCTCTGGAGTTGTCTCTTATCTTTGAGCTGCAGGTTGTTGAAGTTGTTGCATGTGTTTTGTCTGTTCCAGTAGGTGGAAAAATACAGTGACTTTGGCTGTAAAGCCTGCTTGATTTTATAATCTGTGCTGGATGCTTTTGGTAAATAAAGTTCGGTAAATAAATTTTGGTATTTTGGTAAATAAATTGTATCAGGAGCATGAGGAAAGCTGAACAGCCTTTTAAAAGAAAATGAAATGAACATTAATGATAGGCGTGTCACAGAAGGTGTAGATGTCCGAACAATTCGTTCACTCAATATATTAGCATGTGAGACATGTTCCTTTTGCATGAAGCCCAGAGCAGCAGCACTGCAGTGGAGACTCTTACAGACTTCAAAAACTGATGCGGGGGGAGGTTTGTGAGAATGTACATGTAGCTGCAGAACTGATTTCCCCTGGTTCTGAGTCATAACAGATTGTAAATAGGCAGAAAAATCTGTAGAGGGCTTGAAGATTATTCTGTCCATTAACCTTCTCAAACATAGCTGTAGTAAAAATGAGATGTTGCCAGATACCTTTACTAATGTTCTCTTGTTGCAGAGAACTATGGCTTAAGTTGTGCTGCTGCAGCTATATGGACATTATTAAAGTGGTATCCCCCCCTAGTGTAGATACAGCTGTATTGGTATGGAAAAGCTCATATCTTCAGAGCTTGTTTCTGACTTTATTGGATAATTTGTAGTTCTCTGTCAGGCAGGCTCCATGGAATAAACACAGCTGTTACAATATAGCAGGGGTTTTGGGCAAAACAAATTTTTTTTTTGAGGTAGTAAAGCAGTTAAAATGGTCTCTTTTTTTTTTTTTTTAGAACAGAGATTTCAAATTGAAAAATCTAAACAAAAAACAAAGTTAGGGATGAGTTTCCCTATAGATGGGATTTGCTACGTACAGTGAAGCCATGGTGACTCTTGACCTTTGCTCAGCCTGTGTTGGTGATTCTTGTGGTCTTCACTGAGCATTATCGTCATCAATTTAAGGGTGCCTGAATTCTAGCAAAACTTGTTTAGAATAAGCAATTTATTATCTCATGAAAAATTAAATTGGAAGATGAGGAAGAAGATTCAGTTGCTAATTTATTGGTATTGTGGAAGACTCTGCTGATGTGGAGTTTTTTGTTTTTCTTCTAGAAAAGCATGCTTGCTTTACGGCAGCTAATGCCCAATGCTCAGAGCTTTATCCAGGAGTGTATGCAGCAGCCAGCTCCAACCCAAGAAGCTGTTTCGCCTTGTACCTCTGCAGTACCAGCTCCTTCCATAGCGGTGGCAACCTCAGCTGTAGCAACAACTTCTATTCCAGTTACAAAACCAGTGACTGCTTCTGTAACAGTCACAGCTACTCCAGTTATAAAACCAGTCCTTGCCAGCGTGTTGGCGACAGCTCCTCTGCAGACTGTGAAGCCTAAGCCTGTTCCTTCCTCTGCAGTGGTGACGGCATCTCTTCGGCCTGCAGCTTCGGTCCTCGCCACAACGATAGCAACATCAGGACTGACTGCGATCCATACTGTCAAGCCAGTCTTCAGCTCTGCAGTAGCAACGTCCTCTCTCCAGTCTGCAAAGCCGTTGCTGGTCTCCACAGCAGCACCTTCAGTGTCAACCCCTCTCCAGCCTCTGAAACCAGTCATTGGAACCCCAGTCAGTATTAAAATCTCACAGCCAAACTCCGTCGTTGCGCAGTCAGTGGGTTCTCAGCAGGTGGTTAAAGTGAAACAGTTGGTAAGAGGAATTTCTCAGCTTCTCTGTAACCGGGCTTCTTTACTTTGGTTCTTACTGTTTTGTAAAGAGGATACCAGTTTGGATCTTAGCTTTTTTTTTTTATAATATGTGAAGCTAGCCTGTCACAGTTAACCAGAAGCTAGTCTGTCATGAGTTAATCAGTTATGATTGTCATAGTTAGGGATATTAAGCCCTTGCTGAAAAGGTGAATCTGAAGCCAAGCTGTAACCTTGGTCTTATGCAAGACATCCTGACCACTGTTCAACCAGGCTGAATATCCAACTTGAGACACGAGGGCACATGAGTTGGTACATGAGTTCTGACCCCCACTATGTGTGCAGCCAGGCTAGGTTGGCATCTGAAAGAAAAGGCAGGAAATGCTAGTGTTGGAAACAGAAATTGCTGATGGGATGCGTCCGTTAATTAATATTAGATTACCAGTTAGGGCTGTGCCTCAGCTAGCCACCAGGGATTCCAGTCTCTCTACCTTGCGAGTTCATACCCTGGATACTTTGCAAGCAGAGGTGGCTTGATGATGTTTAGCAATAGGTTAAGTGAAATGTACGAACTAGCTCAAGGAGCTTTTCAGAGCAGAGTTCCGACCTCCAAATTTACTAAGACATGTTAATTATGAAGTCATCCAAAAGTGAGCTTTTTTTTATCAGGCTTCATTAGCTAACAAATTCCTGGAGGAATAGATGTCTTATTAAAACAATACCCTCAAAAGCAGTGTGTTAACATTTTTTTTCTTGGCACAGGTTAACTTCTTGCTAATGTTAAATACCAACAAACCGTGGGTCACAGGTATACCCAAAAGAGCAATATTGTGAAATACATTGTTTGATTTGTGGGTGTTTGAGATACCGCGTAGTATGCTGTCTGTCTGGTCTACCTGCAAGTAATGTTCTCTAGTATTTTGAGAGAATAGTCTCCCTTTGGCACATAAAGAACTTGATTCTTGAATAGAACTTCCTTGTAAAGATTTGTTCCTTAAAAAGAGGGGAAAACATTAGACTTCCTGTGAAGCTATATTTACTTTCCACAGGTATAGTGGGGCATCTAGTGTGTGAATTTCCTTTGTAGTTTGTTTATTGTGTATACTTGATTTAACAGTATTCAGACCCCTAAAATGTTTTGCTTTTTAAAATTTTCTTCCTTTCAAAGTGCATAAGGTGAGTGTAATAAAAGAATCCTGCATTCTAAATTAAAGAGCTTATGCTACCAGCTTTTCACCTTTTCAGACTTGCTTAAAAAGAACAAAGCACTCAACTACATGGAGGGGATGGGGTTCCTTTTTATGAGTGGCTTTGTTTTAAAAACACTTGTCAAGCATATGCACTAACAGTCTTTGATAGTAGTAGCTAAAGCCAAATTGGAAAAGGAGTTGATACCCTTACTGTCTTTAAGGACTAAATTTGAAATTCCAGCCAGAAGAAAATGAGGGCTACTTAGGTTGTACAAGGGCTGGAGAGCAGTTTGTTGGCTACACAGCAAGCCATGTAATCCAGGGGAAAGGTTGGCCATCTGTACAAATAGACAAGGAAGCTTAACTCTACACCGGGGAGTCGAAACGCTTCTTGAATATGATATTGGTGAACTCAAGAAATGACTTCTCCCTCCTCCACTACTTCTGTGTGGCAGCCTATTGCAGTTGCTTTTCTTCACTGTGCCTTATAAGCATTGAATTGCATGCAAAACATGTTTTCATCCTCATTTGGGTAGATCCCAGACACAGTGATTAAAAGATTTGCTCTTCAAAATACCTATTTAATTTTGGTCTTGTAGTTGAAGGGCTGAGTTGACCACTTCACAGCTTAGCCATATCAGGAGCTTGGTGTTTGTTCAGACAACTTATTAGCACGAAGAGCAAGTTTGTAGAAGCTGCTGCATCTTCTAGGGCTTCCCTCATGCATTTCCTTGAAAGGACAGAGGGTCTGTTTTCCTCCCACAAGAAAACAAATCTGGACCTTCCCTCCCTAAACAGAAGAGTCCTGCTGCCAGCTGAAAGGAGGCACATGCCAGCTGTGCAAATCTGTCCATACAATGCTGCCAGCAATTTCTTTCCCTTTCTAGCCCACAGGATCCTCTGATGCCATATACTCCCTCTGCATGCCCATTTCTAATTTAGGTCTCTTGTGCTTGGGAATGTAAAGTGAACTTTCATGTGCCAGCTCTGATATAACATTGGCGCTACTTAAGAATGCAGCACTGCCGTATTTTAATATCAAAATTGTGACCAGAGCGATGCAATGTGTAACTGTGTTTTCTGTGGCTTGATTATCAAAACTGTGGGTTTGTATGGTGGACACTGCAGGTCCTGTTCTTCAGGGAAGCTGTTGGGGGTTGACAGCACATTTGTGCTGTGAGAGTTACACATTGGACAGGGTTCCCTCACAGTGACTTTCTTAACACAGCCTCATTTAAGGGCATTGTCATACACAGAAGTTTCATCTTGGAAAGGAAGCTTGTCTTGATATAGTATTGGTTTGTCTCTTGTTTAAAGTACAATAAATGAAAATTTACATTACCAGCTGCTGGCTTCCAGTGGTAAGAAAGCTGCTGTGAGACTACAACTTCATGTTAAGCATAAAGAGCAAGAGTTTTATGGTGTAGTTCCTGCAGTTGCCAGTGAGACATGCTCCCTGGACATTGCTAGTGGTTGAAGCACGGAGTGAAGTGTTTCTGCTGTTTCAGCCACTTGTTCTTAGTGAGTTGTTAGTGTCAAGTCCCCTCAGAGCTGAGCTTTCTTGGGCAGAGAATCTCCTCTGCTATTTTTTCAAGAGGTTTTTTTGTCCTGGATGTATGCTTTTGCATTCAGCTGGTAAGGCTTCTTTCATGAAGCAATATTGCTTGTAGTGTGTGATGGTAGCTTAGCATCTCTCTGCTATCTCTGAACTTTGCTTTATGAATGCAAAACAGGTTCCAGTAAGGCTAATCAAAGTCTCAGACAGCTGCCCCTATGCTGTCAGCTGGATGTTACATTGCATTTTTTTTTTTTACTTAAGAGTGTTGGTGCTTTTTATTCTGATGTCTCTGCCAACGTACTTAACGGGGCACAAAGGAACAGTCCCTTTTCTTTATTACTTCTTGGTGCTAACCTGAAGAAAAGCGGCAATAGCTCTTTCTTACAGCTATTATCTGTTTTTTAATACTTTTTTCTGGCATTAGATTCTTGTGGAAATTTCTAGGATTGTTGCCCTGTTCTGTTGCAAGTCCCAAGGACTTCCAGCTTTTGTTAGTCTAGCAGCTAGAACAGCAAACACAAACTCAACTTTACTGCCAACGCATCCTTTCTGTTTCTCGTTGATCTAGTCTCCTCGGTTACTTGACTGACTTCCCAATCTCCACCTAGGCTATTGATTTAACATTGGCTATCTCTGTTCTTTTTGTCTGCGGCACCTTCATCTTGAATGCTTTATGTTTCATCCTGTGCTGTTTCAGTGTTTAGCATGCTGAAGATGAAGCATGGTTCTTGCTGGTGGTAGGGAGGATCTCTAGGTGCATATCAGTGTGAGTACTGGTTTATCCAAGCTGGCCGGTGGTTCAGTAATTATCTGAACATATAAATGATGTTGTTAACATTATTTTCAACTTCTAGCATACGGAAGCTGGATCTTTCAGAAAGATCAAATTCTGTTTTCATAAAAACACATAGAAGCAAATGTTAGTGTGTGTACCAGTTCACGAGGTAGTGCTGCACACGTGAGCCTTGACTCTGTCCGCAGTCCATCCTTGTACTCTTGTGGTTCTTTCCTCTGCGTAAAAAGTTGGGAGATACGGATCTTACGTTTCTTCTCAAGAGCTGCCTGTTCATTGTCTTGTTTTCAAACACCGCCTTCAGCTCGGTTGTTCTATGTTAGTACTGCTATGCCAAACCATGAGACTATTAGCAGATTAGTATGGGGGTGGGTGGGGCGTATCTGGACTATTTGATACGCAAAGTACCTCTTTCTGTGAATATGTGATACTTATGCTGATGATGTTTACTGATAAATCTGAATTTAGATGACAGAGGGAGACAGCCTGATTTCTGAAGTACAATAAATGTCAGTTCTTTATTTAATTAAACTTGTGCAGTGTTGCTGTGCAAGCACTCTTTAGACTTTCTGAAGTGAGAATAAAAGATGTAAAGGAGAAAAAGTGGTTGCTTTACCCTGAAAATTCCTTTCTATTAGCTTTTCGCTGCTAAAAAATTAGGATTCAATCTAAAGGTGTTGATAATCTTGTGCTTTGGAAAAAGCTCATCTTTCTACTACTTGTAATCAAGAACTTTTCCAAAGAATATATCAAAAGCTGCAGCCTGCATTCTGCTAGCTAGGAGGCTTAAAAGTGAGGCTTTGGGGGATGCTGCAATTTTATTATTTTCTTGCATTTTAATAGCTACCCCTGAAGAGGAAGAATTAGTATTTATGGGCTGTGCCGGTAGGTCTGTGTTGTGATGACATCCTGCTGTCTGGTTTTGTTTCTTTCAAGAGCCACTTTAAACAAAACTATCAACCCCCTTCCTTTTTACCCTTCAGCAGTGTACTGATGTTTTTGCGTAGAGGCTCTGCTCGCTATAGGTGTTGCTGGTTGGTACTTCATGTTCCTGCTAACTGATGTGTTTAGTGTACTTTTGCTTAACACTTTGAAACTCAGCATCTCAATTTAGAATTGATGTTGCGGCTCCAAAAATGCATTAGTAACTTTATAGTGTGTACTTTTAATTCTTGGCAGGAAAAGGATTTCATGCAAGACTTCTGCTTGTTTTGGTGTTCTCTCTTTAACTAGGTGTATGTGGTACCTGCCTTTTTGAACTAGTTGGCAGGCAGGCTCAATATTCAAGTGTTAGTCTTTTAAACAAGACTTATGGAGAGGAAAGCCTCTTAGTGTAATGCATTGTGTAGTCCTCAGTGAAACTCATATAATATAGGTATCAATAGAGAGTAGGGTGAAGTGTCTGTGAGAGCTTGCTGAATGAGCTGGAGCTTAAAGCTTACCACCAAGTTGTTAAGATTTTGTTTCTTGTTGTGAAGTAAAAAAAAATTTTTTTTTTTCTGAGCATGCTGTTTGCTTTAAACTGAAAGCTAGACATGCATGTGTGCCTAGTGGCACTTCTGGCTGGCTGAACATGTTGATACTATTTACTTCTCTCTCTGTTTAGCTCTTCTCACTCTTGATATTGGATATTCTGCTTCCAGGTAGTCCAGCAACCACCAGGAACCGTTGTAAAGCAAGTATCCACAGTCCCCCAACCCTCAACACTGACCCTACAGACATCTGCTGAGAAAAGGATGCCGCTGAATACTCTTGTTCAAACTAACCAATTTCCTGCAGGTACAGTGGAACCTTTTTAATGGAGAAGGGAGAGGACTTCTGAGGTACAGAAATGAGTGCAGGCTCTTGGTAGATTATAGGAATGTGAGATGGTGGCTGTCTGTTGGGAGCGACCAGCTTTGTGATAAGTTGAGCGTTTTTACTGTCTGCTTGGAGTTCTGATAAGAAACTCAGTGCCATGTCTACTTCTGTCACCTGTAAAAAGCATGTAAATCAAACATTTATACTTGTTAAAATACTGTGAGTAAGCTCCTTGAAGTAAACTTCCCTTAAACTGTGATGCTTTTGGGAATCGCTTCGTGAGACTTTGCTTTTTCCTTCAACAGATCCAGGTTGATGCATAATGTGAGTTTGTCTCAGCCAGCCACTTTTCACTAAAACCTTTCACTGGTCAGCACAGAGGAGGGTGTTTGCTGAGAGCATGTAGGGGTTTTGGCCATAAAGAACATGCAGAATGTAAGACTAGAGTATCTGGTTTTCAAATGGACCTAATTAGTTGTTACTGAGTCTGCAATAGCCTTTGCTAGAAGTATAAATTGATTGAACAGTTGTCTTAGCATTTTGCTTTCTACTATGGCATGTTCTTTGTTTTGTTTTAGGTTCTATTCTGAAACAAATTACCCTGCCAGGAAATAAAATTCTGTCACTTCAAGCATCTCCTGTTCACAAAGCTAAAATAAAAGAGAATGGACCAACATCCTTCAGGTAAAAATAAACAATATCAGAAGGTTACTATAGGAATGAACAAAAGGAACAGACAGCAAATATAGAGGTGGGAACAGAGCCCAAATAAAAGCAACTTTCTTTAGCGACTTATTTATGATAGGTGGTTTTCATGTTAGAATACTTATTGGCAAGGGGGAACCTAAAAGTTTTGACCTCATAGCAGATGTTAATCATTCTTAATATAAGAAAACTGTCCTGATGAGGTTGGATTTTCATTGTGCTGTCACAAGAGTATGATTATACAGTTTGCATCAATATATATGTTTTTCACTTGTAGAGGAGGCATGTTGACTATTAACTAATCTAAAATTACCTTGGATTAAAAGCTCTCCGTAGGATTAAAGCAGATATAACCTCTGTTTTTTACAGACTACAAGATAGCATTGAACTCTTATTTGGACTGACTGGTAACCTGTCTAAAGCTCTGTGCTGTATTACGAAATCTTTTATTAGCTCTTCTTGCAAGCTTGTTCCTGTATGTAGAGGTGAAAGTCTTTGACTACACCTCTAATTATGGCTTCTGGCATATTCTCTAGGCCTTTAGATTACAAGAATGCTTAAAGCTTTTAGTTCTGGTAACTGATTAACTTTTCAACAGCAGAAATTATTTTTGTATCTCTGAAATGTGATGTTGAAACAGAGGTACAGACTGCTCTAAGCATAATTGGTCTTACGACCTTAAGGCAAGCTTTCAGGGATAAAAGCAGACATGACAGCTTTGTCACAGAGAGCTGTTGTTATTTACAGTAACATACGGCATACACTGAACACTTAAAACACTGGTAGCCAGAAGTTAAAATGAAAAGCTGATGTTAAAGCAATGACTCTGTTCAGCTCCCTCAAGCTCTTATGAAATATACTTCGAAATATAATTTGTGATGTAATTTTGTGTAGTGATATTTGCAAAAATCACTTCATAAATATCATTAAAAACCCCAACAAAACAAACCCACAAAAAAGCCTAGAAACAAATTTTTTGTGACTTTTTCCAATCAGAATATATCAGCTGTCTTACATGAAGAAGTTTGAAGTCTTGAAGTTCCTTCCCTGAACTGTTAAGTTGTTAGTGTAGGAAAAATTCTCTGTCTACAGCGTGATCCAGGATGGATTTCTATTCCTGCTTTTGCGTAATGATTTTCAAAGTAGCATAAACCCCTGAGAATTCAGATTTGAAATCTCTAGTGCACCTTAAATTTTTCTAGTAAGTCTCTCTCTGAAGGAATTATCTCTTCAGATACCTCCCCGATGTTTCTCCTATTCACTGACAGAACCAAACTTTCTGACTTTAGAAACTACATATATCTGAACCTGGGCAGCATGTACATAAACTTTTGGCTTGCCTAGGGATCTGTGTTCTCCAAGCAGGTCTAGCACCACATAGTGTTAATCTGGACTGGGCAATAGACATTCCTTGCTCTATTCTGTCCTAACTTCTATTATTCCCAGCACAGCTGTTCTTTGACCTGTGATCCATCAACTGGCTGATCTTTTATGAGGTGGAGAGAAGCACCATGGCCCCCTTTCAGGTTTTGTGATGAGATTCATAATAGGGAGAGAGCATGTCTTGTAATTGATGTGGTTGTACATGTGACACTTCAAACTGTGGCTTCTCGTTGCAGGATGTCATCAAGCCTGACTGTCATTGTGTGACTAAGTTAGGTTAGGATTCAAGAATGTAATACTCACTAGGCTGCACTTAATAAGCTGCAATTTGATCGTCTGCTCTTTAATGGGCTCTTTTGGTTGCTCAACGTTAACAGTAGAAAAAAATGGTAATCCCCACCCCCCAATTAAAAAAGCCCTTCTAGAAATGAGATGACTTCAGCTAAGCATGGGCATCGCTGGCACTTGATTGCCCTGTGGCATGTATTGTAAAGGGCAGTCTGTTTTAAAAGCATCAAGATTTTTATAAACTGCTCTACATACTTCTGTAAAGTATGTGCTAGAGCACCCTGGAAAAAATAAGACGTGTATTTGTATCTTCAATTTTTATTTTTTTTTTGCATCTATTCTATTTAATAGAGTTGTTCTCCCAAGCACATACAACTCTGACTTGCGCATTTCATCTGGAAGGTACCAGCAATCTCAACTAGCAGACAAACAGGAGTGAGACAGCAGAGTGGAGAACATCTGGGCAGCTGCTCCTCCTGCCCCATGGTGGTGGGGAGTGCTGGTTCTTCTTGCTCAGCTGGAATTGTTCTGTCCCACATAGTTGTCTGTGAGGGTGCACAGAGGTTTAGGTTAAGCATACCTTTCTAGTTTTCCCTTTGACTGTTGTATAAAATGGGTTAAATAAAGATGGATTTAGAAGAAGATATGTGCATTGGTCGAACACCAGAGGGTGCCACACACTCGCTTTTCAGACAATACAGGCAAATTCATAGATGCGAGGTGCATCTGCATTGCTTGGACTTCTTTTCCAGTGGAATATTCAGTGTAAATGTCAAACCTGACTTCATGGAAGGTAATGCTGAGAACTCTGTTCTGTTTTCCCCCCTTGCCCTGATAAGCTGGAGACTTATGACAGCTGGGAGAGTTTTTCTTGTGGATTTCTGGGTATAACAGGATTAAATGTAAAAAGCATTAAAGGAAGTGGTGTAGAAGAAGGGCTTTATGGAGGGATTGCTGAAAATGAAAGCAAGTCCATATCCAACAAGCATGTATACTCTGGAACATTTCACATTTATCACTTTAGTAGAATGATTTTAATAGTTTACTCGAAGTACATGATACCTTACTTAAAATGATTGAGGTTTGTTTTAACAGCAAGGAAAAAAACCAGTAAAAATGACAAACTAAACATGAATTCTGAAACTTACATTAGTCTTTAGTGAGCACTACTTACTTCTAAGGAAATGTAATGATAGTTTCTTTGGGTTAAGTAAAATAAGTTGCAGCAGTGTTTTCATAGGTGCAAATTAATCTTTCATCAAGGCTACTGACTCAGTGACTTAATCGAAATTTACATCCCACAGCAAAGAAGTTAGAATTGGTCCTTAAAAACAGTACAGGTAGAGATGTCTGCTTGCATATAAACTCTTGCATGTGTGTACTTAAAAGAGAGTGTGCATGGAAATATTAAAGAAAATAGTAACATGATAATAAAAGCTGGTTTTAGAGAATTAACACTTCTATATATGTAGGAAGTGGATAAACATATAGTATAGAAGTTTACCTCCTTCTTGCTTGAGTATTTGGAGTATGTGGCCAGATTAAAAACTAAAATAATTTACTGAAACTGCATGCTATACAGTTGTACCTGAGGTGCAAGCATCCTTACTTGGATTCTGTAAACAGCTCCGCTAGGGTAATGTCATGTTCCAGCATCTGCAGCTCTGATAGCTTGTGATTTATGTTCTTAGTGCTAGTTGTGCTGGTCTTCCTTTACCAGCAGATCCGTGGCAGTCACTGCACTTCAGTGGGATTCTTGCTTCTGCCATCAGCAAAGTGGTGCCATCAGCATCGCTCTGTAGTGGTGATTAAGAAGAGGAAACTGGAGTGTACTTGTGAAAATCACTTAGCACTCAATTAGCATGCAGTGAAGCTTCATTTACACGCTTCTTGCAAGATCAGAGTCTCTGTAGGCTGATAGAGCATGAGTATACGCTTGGAACTGCTCAGTTGCTGGCTGTAAAGGGGTGGGAGGAATGAAGCTGTTCTGGCAGCGGTGACTTCAGCTTTGAGTTGTAACTGTGGTCAACTAACCATTCTCACAGTCCTAGGGTGTAATGCCTTTCTTAGCATGATGGATTTGGTGCACAAGCCTAGTCAGGAAGCTATGCCTAGACTTAATGAATGAAGCTCGTTTGAGAACCTGTTGGGTCTCCTTTTCCCTGAACAAATCAGGTAGAAACTCCTGTCCATGAGGGCAAACAAATGAATGGCAGGAGGAGTAGGGGAGGGCTGGACTCCTTTCCTAGCCAGGCTTCTCTCTAGAAGTTTGTGGGAGAAGACTCGCGCCATAGAAACCTATTGAAGCCCAAGGGAGAAAATACATCTATGGTTTAAGAAAAAATCCCAACACTTTCTTGTCCTTTGAGTGTTGCTCAAACCCAACACATGTTGTAGTAACTTCAGCTTCTACTTGTTGCAAGTCAGAAGACGGCCTCCAAGAGATCCCATTTCACCAAGAATGGCAAGTTTCTGACTAAACCCTTGTTCAAGAGTTATGTAGGCCACACAGTAAACTTTAAACCTTGCCAGTGAATACTTTTCAGGAGGGGAGGTGGGGGTGGTTTTGGTTTTTGTTCTTTTTTTTGTTGCTTTCCAAATCAAAAGCCCTTCAGATTGAGTTCTTCCACCTGTCTGTATTAATAATGCCGACTTGTGTTACGGTTCTAAACCCTTGAAGCCACCATTCGGGCCTTTGTCACTTTGTGAAGCAAAAAAGGCTTTCTTTTGATGATCTAAACTCAATTGAAAATAACTTGGGTACTTTTATTGCTAAAGTCTTGCAAAAACTTTTCCCATATGAAATTCATTCAGTATTTTAACTAAGATGATCTTTTTTTTTAAAAAAAAAAAAAAGGAAAAAAAAAAAAAGCTGAGGCACACAGGCTATTTGCTTAATGTGAACTTTGCCATGATTGTAGCTAGTCTTATTTATGTTAGCCTGAAGTATGCCAGACTTGATTTTTTAATTTGAACATGTAGACCAAAGCTGCTACAGCAGAATTCAGATAATGGAGGGATGTTAAGAACTAGAGCTCTGCCACTGTTCTTCAGGATCATAGCATCCTCCCTGCAACGTACCTAAGTACTGTATGGTAGGACTGATTTAAAGGGCAAGGTCTGGTGGGTTCTGTATACTACTGACAAGAAGCATTTGTATCTCATTTTTTAAGGGAACTCACTAAAAAAAAAGCAAAAATCAGGTTTGTGCTAATATGCTTGTGCTGTAAGCTTAAGTTCGTAGGATAAGCATCTCAGAAAATGGGCTTGTTTGTAAGTTCAGTGAGTCAGTATTCCACTTTATTCAACATTTGTTTCTACCTGGTGAACTAGAGTTTTAGAATAAATTTCAGGCTGTAAGAGCAGTGGTGCACGGTGGGAGGCTTGTGGGGACTTTTTAATCCAGGTTTACCTCAGTCCTTGGTTTCTGGGCTTGCTCAAAATTTCAGTTTCATGTAAAGGATTTGCATGCCTAGCAACTGAGGCATTAGTCAAGTTAACATTTGAGGGTGTCTTCACTGAAGTGTGAAAGCTTTTGGGAGCTGTCTGTCCCTGTCCACACCCACACTAAAAATCTATTCTATAGGGGTAGTCTCCAAGATACCTGAATGTGGATGTTTGTTGATGGTCTAGAGGCTTTTTCTTTGTATCCATTCTGAACAAAGCATAAAATGTTGGGTTTCTCTTTAGTAGAGATGAAGATGACATAAATGATGTGACTTCTATGGCTGGAGTCAATTTGAATGAGGAGAATGCATGCATTTTGGCAACAAACTCTGAGCTCATTGGTACAGTGATCCGCTCTTGTGCAGATGAACCTTTTCTCTCCTCGGAGGCACTTCAGAAGAAGATCTTAAACATAGGTGAGAACAAAAAATACATAACAGATATGTATGGATGTAGTATTTCTTTGCCGGTTTCATCAGCCAGCCTCCAGTCTTTAAAGAAGGAGCTGCAGCTATTAAGATCTGCCATCTCAATCCCTGTGTTTCTGCCAAACTATATTGAGTTTTTACTTGCCCTTCTAGGAAACAACTGTCTCCAAATTTATTTATTTATTTTTTTTTTTACACGGAAATAGTCTGAAACACAACCAGAAAAGAGAAATTGGTGCTACTTTTACATGTGAGAACTGAGCAACTTTAGTACTCTCAATGGAACATACAACAACCATATAGATGCTAGTGTCAAATCAAACACTTAAGTGTGCTTTTCTATTTCTGCAGCTCCTAACTTGATGCATTGCACTGACTTTTCTAACAGCTTTTGCATTCCTCAGCCTATTCAGATATATGTACTCTATTGACCAACATTACAGATCCTGCCCATGTGATTAGGAAGAAGTTTCAAACTGCCAATATGCACAGGGCAGACCTTTTGTTTATGACTCCCTCTGTGAAAAAATCTTTTGTGAATTTTATGCAAAAACTGTTAAAGCTGTTTGTATCAGTGAATAATACTGTGGAATGTATGTTGAATGGCTGAGACTAAACTGTAATAGGAAATTCTTAGTGTATGTGTGGTCTCAGCTGTTAGTTTCTGAGCAAAATAATAAATTGCTTAGCAATGTTGTATTATGTCAGAGCAGGGAGCATGCATTTGTATAGCACCACACTGATTGGTAGTGCTGCTGTCTTCAGCAAACTGGATGAATGTTGCTCAACTCCTTGCTCCTGCTCTCTGCCTGGTAGCTTGCCATACTGGAAACAGCGAGTTTTACAGTTGAGCATTCAGAAAAGCCTGCAGTTCATATGTACAGTCGTAATTCTGTCACAGTGGTTTAACTACATGACTACAAAGTCTACATGCAACTGGTTCTTGGTCCAAACTAAGTACCTAGCCTGTGATGAGCATGTAACCTGCAAATGCTGTCTTCTACCTCAATATATTCTGCACTAGTGAGCCAGATGTGCCATCTGAGATGTATAGGGCATAGTTGAGTGAAGTAAGTGCTGCCCTACTAGCAGAAGCGGGAAAATACACATTGAAACTGGTGCCTAGAAGCATTTCTCAAAATTCAGTAGAGGGTTAACTGGTTATCCATGGGAAGTAGGTATAAGGAAAATCAGAGAGCTCTACAAAAACCTAAAGAAAATGTACTTCTAGAATAATTGTCTGTTTGGGGTGTGAAGACTATTCACTGAAAGATGCAAAATATAAGCCTGGCTGTTTCATGGCTGGCATGGTAGCTGTTCCAGATAATAATAATAATAATTCATGTCATAAATGAAAAGTGTTTTAATTGCAAGGAAGGGAATACTGTCGGGGAGCACAGCAATTCAGAAAATGAACACTTCTGCTCTTGAACTGAGCCCTCTTTGGTTTAGGAAGTGTGTGTCTGTGGAGGGAGATCTTGAGGTTTGGGGGGACTTTGTTTTGTCTTTACGTTTCAGTATTCTGATAGTATAGTGGGAAACTGCTGAGGAAGTGTTGAAAGGTGCTTGAGAAAAATGAGCTTTGCACTCAGCTAAGGTAGAGGGCAATGCTTACTGGCCAAGATCAAACAGCGGGAACACTTTGATTGTATCTGGGAAAAAGTTGTACATTCTCCCTGTCTTGCAAGATTGTTTTCATTTTCAGTTAAGAGTAGCAAAGGCAAATGAAATAGGTGATTAGTGTGTTTTACAGTGTACTGTTTATCCATTCTTAACACTCCACTTGGCAATAAATACTAAAATGGGTTTTGAAGGCGGGTTGTATATTGCATCATAAAGTATTACAGCTGCTGTAAATGCAGTGAGGGGCAAGGAAAAGCACTTCTGACGGATGCGACGTATGAAGTGTGTGAAACTGCTGCCTGCCGTACCTACCAGGGAAAAGTTGCTGCTGTCCAGGTGTCTTGACGGAGTTGTGGTGAGTGACCGATGGTGTCAACCACAGGAAGGCTTCTCTGTCGGCAGCCTGCAGCCGCAGGAATGTTGTGGAGGTGATGCCCAGCTCTGGGCACGGGGCTGGGACAGCTTTGCCCAGAGCTGTTGCCAGCCTCAGTCACAGCTGCTGAGACACAGAGAGGCAGCAGTGGCCGAGATAAAAGGTGATGGCATGATGACCCCAGCTGGACTTGATCTGTGTTGTCGGAGCTGCTGCCGTGGGAAGGTTGGGTCTATCTGCCCTGTGCCAGTTGGTTGAGGCAAGTGAGAGGGTCCCGTGTGCCCAGAGTGTGCTGCAAAAACCATCCCCACTCATCGAATAAATGTCATGAGTTGTTAACAAGCACGGTGTCAAGCAGGGCAAAATGTAATTCTCTATTTTTTTTTAATTACTGGAATTAACAGAATATGGCACTAATTTCTACAGCTACCGCTTCTCCCCCTCCCCGAACATGAAGCTTGATTTGTGTTCTTATTAACTTTGTCCTATAAATGACCTTGCAAGGAGAGTGGTTCTGGAGGCTAAGTGAAACAATGTCTATATTTTCTGAAGCTCCAGGCTAAGTTTTATTAATGTAATGTCTAAGATCTTTGAAGTTGTGACTTTACCAGGAAAATCATAATCTCCAAACCTTTATTCATAATGGGTATGACTTCCAGGGGGAACAGAATACCTGCTGTGCTAATTATTTCAATTATCAGCTACTACTAAAACACGTAATGGATTTTCTCTGCTTCCACAGGTAAAAGGCATGACATTATGGAACTTAACTCTGATGTTGTGAACTTGATCTCCCACGCTACACAGGAGAGATTACGAGGGCTCCTAGAAAAGCTAACTGTAATTGCTCAGCACAGAGTATCAACCCACAAGGTAAAGGAAATCATTAAGCAAGTTTTGCACCAAAGTTTTCCTGCTTTGCAGCCTTGAAGGTAAACCTCTTCTAACCATAGGCACATCATAGGCAATCTGTGCATTTTCAGTATCTACCAAAGGCTGGTTTTATTTTAACTGTTTATAGCCTCTAACTATTCCTTACGTTTTCCATTCGACTTGTTGGATAGGTGATCTTAAAACCCAGCATGAGAATAAATGCATGTGTTTCTTCTCCTCCTCTTCCATGGAAGTGGGGGGCTGTTATACAAAATCTGTCTTGCATGGTGAATGTAAAGCTATTTTTGAATGCTCTGGGTGGTCAGGTTGATTTAGGGGCTTGTGTTTGCTTTTTGCGTTTACTATTGGTGGAACTGCAGTATTGGCTCAGTAAAAAGCCTTGGGAAACTGAATTGAGTACTTTATTTTTAGAAAGTGCTCCATGTGAAGGCAGAGACCCCTTTAATCTTAAAGTCTTCAGAACTTTTTTTCCCCACCAGTGCTACTTAAGATTCCCTCCTCTCCCTCTTAATTAGCTCTGCTGAATATAAAGTATATTGGGTTCCAGTGAGCCAGTATCCCGTAAGATACTTGTATGGTACAAATGGGAAGCAATAACTTACTAGTGGTCAAAATAGCTGTTTGAGGCTTTTTTTTTTTTTTTGTCATTCAATAATATTAGCCCTTACTTTTTTCAGTATCAAGCTCTTTTAGGAAAAAATTGAAAGTTAGAAGCAGATGTATGTGTCAGCTCTTAAGTTCTCGTTTGTTTGGGGTTTTTTTTACGGGAACTTTATACTTAATGAAATTTAACAAGTTATTTTTGTACTGAACACTTTTTATAAGCTTTTAAGCACCGGAGAAGCAATAGTAAAGAGCAGGAACTATTGGAAAACTTCAAAGTATTTATAGTGATGTCTGGAGCAGTTGGAGTATGCTCTTCCTTGCCAGAAGAAGATGCAGTAGCAAAAAAATCAATACAGAAGAAGTATAGGGTTTTTTAGGTGAAGTCTTCAGAAATCTGCATGTGTTCTGTGTTGTCTCTCCAAAGTGGGGGATCCAGTAGAGCGTGTGAGCAAAAGTGAGGTGGAAGCTGAAGTCCTGAGTAACCAGTAGGACTTGGTGTCTTGCAGACACCAAGGACACAAGAGAATCTTTTTGGACAGTGGGCTTGATAAGGCTGATTTCTTTCTCATTGAACTAAAGCAATAGAAAACTGATAGGTTTTTGTCTGATTGAATTGCCAGAAGCAATGATAAGATTGTAAAACTGCAATAAGCTTGCTTTCTTTTCCTCTTTTCTCAAAAACAAAATGAACAAACAAAAAGTAATGGGCATAATAATCCTAGAGGCACAGGTACCCTCTTTCTGTAGGAAGATGGTATTAACTCTACAGAGGAGCATCCTACAGGATTGTGTTTGTGAGTAATATTATTGAGAGAAATGTTGACAGGCTTTTAGAAATCAAAGTTCAAGAACAGAACACTACAGAGTTTTGGAGCCCTTTTATGTATTTATATGTGTATTTACACAGCCCTGCATTCCATCTCTCCCAGTGTTTGCCCCTGTCCTCTTTTCCTACTAGGCTATTGATAGGTACCAGTGTGAAATGTGCAATCCATGTATTTCACAAGAATCATAGAATGGTTTAGTCTGGAAGGGAGCTTAAAGATTATCTAGTTCCAACCCCCCTGCCATGGTCAAGGGCACCTCCTACTAGACCAGATTGCTCAAAGCCTCATCCAACCTGGCCTTGAATGCTTCCAGGGATGGGGCCTCCACAGCTTCCCTGGGCAACTTGTTCCAGTGTCTCACCACCCTCACAGTAAAGAACTTATTTCTGAGAATTACCAAAAGCCTTGCCAAGAGGATTGGGTAGTTGCCCTGTAATGCTTTGTATTGGCCTATCTTCATTACAAAAAGATGGACAGTAATAGGGATAGGTGTGGTGAAACCAAGGTAACTATTGTTAGCATAGAAGCTGGTGTACAAAGCCAATAATTCATGGGATCGTACTCAGGAAACTTATTCCCAGTTTGCTCAGCTCATGCCTAGCAGCTTACATCCGATGGGTAGCCCTGCAGAGAGAGAGTTGGCAGGGTAAAAGCTTCACCACGATGTAAACTTGCCATCTTTTGCCCTTTTTTTGCTAAATTTAAGAAATAATAAAAAAAAGTTATATAATTGGAAGTTACTAACTTAATTAGGATAAAACTATCGTGATGGTCTCTTTATCTGAAGTAGGAACAGCCTTTCAGATTGTTGTAAGCTGCTCTCTGTGCCGCAACTCTTGTTGCGGTGCCTTTATAGAGCCTTGGTAGGACCATAAAGGCATTTAGCTAGCAGATTTGGTTCCTCAGCTACTTGCCTGCTATAATTTGTAGAACTGCTGAGGCATAAGAGTATTCATGTAACGTAACACGATACCCAAGACCAGAATTAATAACGACAACTGAACAGGACAGTGATTAAAAACCATTTGTTATATGGATGGATTCAGCACAGCGTGAGATGACTGCCATGCTCCTGTGTTTGGAGCCCATGAGCACATGGCTTTGAGAGGTATGGTATGGTGCTGTGCTGTAAACAATTGCTCCACAAAGACATTTTCCCCGTGTACTGCAGTAGCAGTACACTGCAACCCTAAACTGCACTATCTGCAGGGCAATATGGTGTGGCAGTTGCGTTGGTTTAAGGGGTAAGCTCTCAATGTAGCAAAGGAGCGAGCACTTCTAGATATGAAAACAGCCAGCCTCCTCCTACCCACCCCATGCTGCCATCAAACTGCGGAGTGCAGATGTAACTTATCAGAAGCCTTTCTGTTATTAACTTGGTTTAGGAGTTGACTATAAAAAGCCAGAGCTTAATAGGTTCCCACGTAGTAGCTGAGCCTCTGCAACTGCCTGCGTTCCTGCTCTGTCCTCAGCAAGGCTGTTCAACGTGAGTTGAACTGTTCAGATTTCATGGGAGAACTGGTCTTTGTAGGATTCTTCCAACTTCTTTCCTGGTGGACTGAAGTGGAGCGCAGCTTCCCTGTATGTGGGTTTTTCTTTTGTGCCCCTGGACATGCAATATGTTCCTGGTGCTAAACTGCAAGTGCCTTAGTCAGGTTTCCGATTTATTTACAGGTCTGTGACAATCTAGGAAGGAAGTTGCAAATCGCAGGCAAGGTATATAGTTGTTCTTGAATTTGCTGCCAGTTCTCTTCTCACTGAAGACATACCTGGGAATGCTTTTCTTCAATGCTGCATGTTTCGAATATGTGCAAACCTAACGTAAAAATTTTGGTAGGAATTGGCTGTGCTTTAGAGCGCATCCATGGAGAACTCTTGAGTAGGTACATTTCTCTTGAAGAAAAAAAGTTGTGGAGGAATGAATTTCATAACAAGAATGTGCAGGTGCACTAATGTGCTATTGTTGTGTGAAAGCAATAGCTTCTTTCAAGATAGTGAGTGAACTACAGGTTAAATTTAGCTCAGTTAAAGTAACAATGACTTTTTAACTGTCAGATATACAAGTTTGGCTTTGGCACATACAAATCTAACCTCACTGTGTATTGTGGTTATGTGCTTTATTTATCACTAAGTTAAATTCTGTTCTCAATTACACTTGTAACTTTAGTTTTGTTGGGGTTGCACTGTTGTAACTGGGAACAGTTTGGCCTTATGTGAAGAAGTTAAACTGTTATATGGACAAAAACTGAATCCAGCTTGCTTCATCATAACAGTAATGGCCACAAGTTGTGAATAGGTATACAATATAATGTTTTCTGTCTAAGCAATTCAGTGCTAAATGATCGCAGAGAACAAGTTTATTGAGCAGGACAAAATGTAACTGCTGGTGTTCCTCTTCTAAAAACCTGAAATAAGGTATCTTAAAACAGTTGTTGGTGAGCTGAAATACTGTTATGAGTGCATCCATTTCTTGTCCCATATAAGTTTATGGTAGTGCGTTGGGGTGCTTCTGGTTGAGAGGCTTGTGTTCCTAATTGGCATAGGGTCTTGGATTTGGCTTTAAAAATGTAAGTATCTAACTCCAACTTTGGGCATTTCAAAGTGAAACACTTCTAAACTCTGGAAGAAATAATATTCTGGTAATACAGCTTTCTTTGTCCCTTTAAAAGGATTGTGGCATGGTGGTGTATTATTATAAACTGCTGCTTCAAAACAAATTGTACTAATATACTGAGACTGACTCAAAGTAGTATTATGTTTTGTGGGGAGCAATTAAAAAAAAATAATCTCGAGCAGTAACAGAAGAGGGGGGAAAGGTTTGTTGAACTTTTTTGCAGAGCCACAGACTCTGCTTGGGAAAGAAAGTCTCCTTGGTTGCAACACGTGGTGTGGTCTGAGCCACAGTTGGTGATACATGACAATATGGTGGCTCATTGAAAAGGACCAAACTGAATACCAGAAGAAGGGTTGTTTTCATGCTCTGGCTGTGTTGTGAGAATTCAGACTGGGAGACAACGGTGCCTTACAAAAAAAACTTTTACTTTCCTCCCTGCTTTTAAAAGTATATGACTGGGTGTGGGAAGAAGAGTCTGAGTATAGTGTGTTTGAAAACTAAAAATTTAGCAACTGAAGTCACTGATAGTCCCTATGCTTAAAATACACCCTTGCTTAAAATATAGCTGTAAAATATGCCGTGCTTATTCCAGAACAGTTGTGTGTCAAGGTTGCTTCATTAAAGTGTGAGATTGGGGTAGGGTAGAAAGAAGGGTTGCTGAAAGTATATAGCGGGTTTGACTGGTAAAAGCCCAAGCCCAAGGATAAATTTCTCAGAAAAAGACAAGTTCACAAAGTAACAGAGGAAGATGATGACTCTAGGATGTGCATTAAAGAGTGGTATAAACAGGTGGCACAGATGTGCCTCATCTAGACTGGGCTCCCTGCCTTGTTTTGCCTCATGCCCTCTGGCCAATGCATGGCTTAAATAGCCTGTCTTTGGAAGAGCAGAATGGTAAAAACAAGGTTTTCATTACCAGTTGACCACATTTTAGATCTTTCCTTTCTCTACCTTCTTTCCTATCTAAAGTAAAACTAAACTCAGACTAAAAAACTCAGGGCAAAAAATAGTATGAAAAATAAACTGATATTTTTTAGACCAAAAGGACCGTAGTCTTGTTTCAATGCATGCATGTCCAGTTATTGTTGGAACAATTCATTAGTATTCACTGGCCCAAATTTGCACAGGGGACTGTTCCAGATGACTTCCACTGGTCACCCTTCAACATAAACTATTCTATGACTTGAGAGCATCCACTGAGGCAAAAAAATGTATTCCTAAAGCTATAATAAACCATATATCATTTATGTCACTTTCTCCACCCCCAAGATTCATTATGACTAGTTCTAAACCACCCCTCCACTCCATAAAACCTCTTTTTGGAAATACTAGATGTGGCTTATTTCAAATTCTGGATTAAATGGCTGAAACTAGAACACCAAACACTAGAAACTTAAAATGTCTAATTTTGTTTTTTCTTCACCCTTTCTCTTTAAAGGGGAAAGGATATGATGTTCTGCTGCTATACAATTCTCTCTCTTTTTTTTTTCTCTTAACCTGTCTAGAAGATAGTCTTGTATGTATCCAGTAAACATACAAAGTTGCTGTTTAAAACAAAATCGTAAACTTAAAGACTTTGTTGTTATAGTCAATATAGACTAGATATTGTTAATGTCACTTGTTCAATAATCTCTTACTAGTCACAGACACCAGGGAACATGCTTCAGTGGAGAGGAGATGTGTAAATGACTACCTACCACCTGAAGTCTTTCTAAAACAGCCTACACTTCTCAGCTTTGAAAAAATAGTGTTCTTTTCAGGTTACTCTAGCGGTGTGTATGAAAGTTTGGTTGTCTGTAACAAACTTCTCTTTCCAGGGGAGCGATAGGTACCTTGTATCTAGTGACACCAGAGCACAGCTGAGATTTCTTGAAAAGCTTGATCACCTGGAAAAGCAGAGAAAGGATGAAGAGGAACGTGAAATGTTGCTTCGAGCAGTCAAGGTAAGAACTTCACTTCTTGCTTTCCAAGGAAGTAATGGTGTCCTTTAGACTGATGAACATCTTCAGGTTTCTCCTATTTCTGCTTTAAATGTAGTAATCATTAACCCTGTAACTGGAAATCCATAATGTTTAGGATAGCTTAGGCTATACAGAAAAGGGTTTTAGCTTTTTACATTTAAAAAAATATCAGGAGTTCTTTCAAATGTGCAGTGAGGTGAACTTCTTTTGAGATTATTCCTACCAGTTAAAATGAAATAAAAGAAGTATTCACGTAGCTGTAAATGTTCTTTCTGGCTCTGAAATTGGCATGTCTTTCTTCATATCTGTGTATGGCACTGCTTGAAAGTGTGGGTTCACTATGCTTGTTCAAGCTGGAGCCTGGTGGGATCCACTGCCTTGCCAGATGTATTTTTCTGTAGTCGTAGGGCTAGCCTTGGAGCTGATACCCTAGCATCTTCAAACCCCTGATAGAGCTGCTGCTAGTACAGAATAAGTACCTTTCTTCCCCCTCCTTCCCCTCAAGAACGGGGGGGGAATAAATCAGTAGATGTGACTTAATAATCTTCTGTTTGTTGATTATTTTTAATTTTTTTTTAATTTTTTTTTTGTTTCAAGCGGAATTCTGGAGCCCCATGGGTGGAAACATAATCTTGACTTGAAAGAATCATGTTGTACTTGCACGAGTACGACTCCCTTTCTTTTCTATACTTCCTGTCCTTTTTAAGTGTCTGCTGCTGACATGAACAGCATCATGCCTAGACTGGACCTGACTGACAGTGTTAGCATCATTTTCAGCTTAATCTTGCTTCAGGCTAGAGCAGAGGCAGCCGGCCCAGATGAGGAGGGGGGTTGCACGTATGTGCGTGGAGGGGGAGGGAAGCCAGTCTGGATTGAGGCATTCACCCCTGGAGCTAAATCTTTCAATCACCAGAGAAAATTGTCATTTATTAAATATTTAACGGGTACGATGGTGTTTGGATGCCAGTAATTTCTGTTCAATCTTTTTCCCCTTCCTTTGGTAGAGCCGTTCCAACAAAGAAGATCCAGAGCAACTGCAGTTAAAGCAGAAAGTGAAAGAGGTAGGACTTTCCAGTTACCATGCTTGCCTTTGTTGAGAGAAGGTTGGCAGCCCTGTCCTGGCAATTAGGTCAGGGTTTATTTTGCTGCTGCATACCATTTGCAGAGGCCTTGGGGAAGGACAGGAACTGCCGCAGGCAAGGGCAGTGCTTCAAATGAGGTCAATGAATTATGAGCTCTCTTTTTTAACATTTTATTTTTGTAGTTTCAGTCCTGTCTAGAAATGGTCCTTTGTAAACTGCAGCAGTACACTTGGTAGGAATATAATGTGGGATTA
>VFFE01006120.1:604674-630117 GCA_008921705.1 Burhinus oedicnemus
AAAAAAAAAAAAAAAAAAAAAAGAAACTTTGAGATTTAGCATCTGGGACTGTACAATAGGCTACATTTTTCCAGGGTAATTGTTCGTTTTGTAAATCTGATACTGCTTATAATTCTTTGGCTGGGAGGCGGTACTGGGATTTAGTTTTAAATGGAAAACGCCTCTGGCTTTTAATTTTCTGGGCCCAGCAGTTTTCTGTTCTGGAATGGAGCCCTTGTTTCACACAGTTCATGTTTAGCTGCAGGGGTTTTAGTTTATAGCTTAGACTGGTTAAGCTTTTACTCCCAGAGGCCTCTGCATAGCAACTGTAGAAATCAACAAATAAGTTCATTTATGTCTGCAGCCTCCTCTCAGTAGCTGACTTTTTACATTTCCCAATATCCATTTCCTGACTTTTCTAGCCTGAGAGAAAAAAGCTCCACTAATTGGAGCTTATTTTAATTGAGCCTTAATATTGGATCTCACTGGAGTTGCCCCCAGAGCTACTGGGAACAGAATGAAATGAAAGTACCTAAGGTTGAAGATGTGTGTGCATGTGTATGTGTGTGTGAAATTTTTCACTTGACCTACAGATTCTTTTCCCTGCTGAATAAATCATCAAGCCTGTTCACATTTCTGATTAAGGATCTGACAGCAGATGATAATAAAGACAATTGAGGTGTGAGACGTGTGATACAGAGCTGAAGAAATTGGTTTCTATAGTTACTTGACTGATTTCATGCAATTTTTAAGGATCTTTGTGCTAAATGAGAGTGATTTTCTGAGCAACCTTTTTCCTTAACTGTGCCTCTTGAACTATGAAATTTGTTGTTGCTTAACATTGCTGCACTTGGCTCCTAGGTGCCAGCAGCAGCAGGTTATTTATGAATGCTTTAAAGGCCCTTATTGTTTGGATTAATGTAGGAGCCCAGGCAAAACAAATGGAAATCCAGTAAAATAGTATTAGAATCAATGCTCTGGATTTGCACCACAGTAGGAGAAATTTGTAAAATAAGAGGAGAGAAAAGAAACTTGCTTTACTATCTATCTTTTAATTCTTTCTTTCTGCTTATAACTCTTTCTTCATGCTTACAATCTGTGAGTACAAAGTTGCCCTAAAGCCCTTCCCAGTTTGCTGCTAGTGCCACCAAGATCAACAATCAGTGGATGACGCTAATTTGTCTTGTTTTGTAGGTGGCTTTACCTCTTCATCATCTGGTCATTTCTAGAGGTTCTTTCTTTTAATAAAACATTGTCAAGTGATTCATTTATGCAGCTTCTTTTCTCTTTTCCTCTGAACAAGAATGTGTAGGATCTCGAAAAATATTCCATGATCTGGATATTTAGAACAGAAAAAAGTTAAGTATGTGTTTTGGGTCTTTTTTTAGATTGGTTGGTATTGTTAATGAGATCTCTTTTAAAAAGTGGCCCATAGGTGTACAAAAAATGAGCCAACAGAGTGGAGAAGGGGTCTAAGTTTAGTGCTTGGTGTTCTGCTAAGTGCTTGAGTTCACCTCCTTCAGTGCATCTTATGTTGTGCCAGACTAACACATTCTTCATTGTGCTTGTTCTGCATATTTCTCCATGCTGTGCTGCTCCCAGAGTGAGGGTCTCCAACTGCTTCACCAAAAGAAGAGGAAGCAGATGTGCCTTGTGGGACAACACAGATCTTTGTGTTGGTATTGCCTTGCCCTCTGCTTGTCCTGCTGCTTTGTTCCTCAGAGAATGAGGCAGCCAGAACTTCTCCAGGCTTCATGTGCCACACGGGAAACCCACCTTCTGTGCCGGGGTGCTTTCTTAGCTGTGAGACCATCTCAAGCTTGAGTAGAAATGAGCCCAAATGCAGCTGATCAGTTTTGGCACTTTATTGACAGTTTGGAGATAAATGGTCAGCACTCATTTGCATTAAAAAATGCAAATGTGTGTAGAGCTGGAATAAGAGCAAGATAAAAATCAACAAATATTCCAAGGTTCAAACCGGTAACGTAGAAGCACAGTGTGTACAGAGATGAAAGCCTGAAAAGGTTCACCATTGTCTGTCTGTCTTGTCATGTTGTGAGTGTAGCCTGCTCTTAAGAAACCACACTTGGGGAATTTTGATACCTCTGTCAGCTGGAGTCAGATCCTTTCCAGGCTGCTCTGGTTGAGTATCCAGTAGAAAGCCTGATCTGATCCCCTTAAAGTTCTTTAAGAGTGAATATGGGCCTTACTTCCTCAAAGCTGTCTTTTATGTGTTGATGGTGACCCCCCAGAGAAGGGAGAGGGCGTGGGGAGCATGTTCTAAAGCACTATTTCCCAAAATGCAGAGTGTACATCCTAACAATGAATACTTATAAATCCAGGATGTGCTGTCATCCAGCAGCTGGAGGCAACATCTTAACATTGCTGGAAGTACATCCAGAGACTCAGCAGTGGATTCTTTTATCCAAAAGGCTATAGATAATTGCTGTGACCTTTTCATCCCTTTTTGCATGACCTATTGCCTCAAACTTCCCCTATGTTAAGTCATTTACTTTCCTATATTCTTAGTCTATGTAGCTTGCTATGAATTAAGTCTTTATTTACTTCCCCCTTTCACCTGTTTCAGCAGATTTTAATACCTACAGAAAGTGTGCATTCCTTCTGAGATAGCTGCAAGGCATGCCCCAAGCTGCTCCTTTGTGCACTCAAGAATTTTGTCCTTGTTCACCTCATGGGCCAGCTCTTTGTGCAGTGGCATTCCCGAAGTCTGGGTAAATTACCCCTGCTTTTCATTCAGCCTTATCTGCCACTTCAACCTGAGAGGATACAGTCCTCTCATTGTCCCTGATGCTTACATTTTTAAACCATAGCTTTTTTTAGGTGCTTTCTGCTATTTCCTGTTCTACTTTCAACTATACTTCCAGTTAAAAAGGAGATGTTCAGTTGATGCAATTTTTGTAGCTGTGTTTATAGTTTATCTCTGGCTTCATCCCTTTTCTGAAATGAGCTTATTTAAATTGAGTAGGTATAGGATACTGTCAAATGCGCAAGCATGCCACATGAACAGTGCCTTCTAGAAGACCTGTAAAAATGTCAGTATTAAGCAGTGTACTGTAAATTTAAACATAAACCCTGATCTTTTGTGCTTCTATCATCTTCAGAAGTGAATATGCTTGTAGTATGGCTTCAGGAAGCTTAAGGCTGAGGCTGGGCAAACCTTTCAGATTGCATGTGTGCAAGATTGGGGTTGAGCACGTACAGATAGCGTCTTTGCTTATTCTGTAGTAGCTACCTTCATCTCTGCTCTTACCTTGTGGTACCTTGCAGCATCTATCAGTGCTTATAGGTAAGCAGCCGCATCTTGAACTAGGAGGAGGAGCATGTGGAGCAAGCACCTGATGGACAGCAGACTTGCCTGCCTCATTCCTTGCTCTTCCAGAGGCTCTGTTCACTTATGACTGTGCAGGTCTTCCCAGTCCCTTGTTCCGGACTGTTTGACACACTTGTGCATTTTACTGTTATGATTTTGATGTGGATGTCACAAGACAACAGCGGATGAGATGCTGAGAAAATTCAATACCTTTAGTATCAACTGACTGGGAGGAAAATAGAGAACCCTAGTTTTTTTGTAGAGACGAAACAATCCCCATCAAAAACATCAGGGGGAGTGGGGGGAACACGTCTGAATGATTCCAGTGAGCTCCTGGGTGCTATATAGTCGTGACTGAAATTTAGTTGTTCTGTAGTATCTTTTTTCAAAAATCATCTTTTTTTTTTTTCCTATTTGATGTGTCCATCCGAACTCTTTCCCTTATTTTCTCTCACATTCTCAGATAACAAGTAACTGTAATCTGATTCTTTGTCTGCTGCTCTCCCTACCATCTCCAACCCACATTTTCAAGCTGTTTGTTTCCTTTTTTCCCCCCACACCTCTTGTGCTTCTTCTGTATTTAGTCTTCTGGACCTAAAGGTTCAAATTCTTTAAGACCACTCTTGTGGCAGGGGAAAAGGAAACTCCCTAGTTAACCATAACCTCTCAAAAAAGCAAACAAGATGCTGCGAGCAAAATAAGATCACATTGCAATCAATTGGCTTTTTATGAGCCTTCAGTGACATTCTGAGGGCTTCTGCTTAATTATCTGATTTATATTATGTTTATTGCTCTGTAGTGTTTCTTACCTGCTTCTACGTGGTTAGTTGGGAGTGGTGTGGGTAAGCATGATTATTGAACAGACATAAATTTTGTTACCTGCAATGTAGCCCTACATAGCAAAGGGCTATCATCAGAGATTCTGTGTTTTACGAGTCTTGCAGAAAGTCAGGGATGGAAATCCTGTAAAGTGTTAGATTATTGAGCAAACTGAGAAGTGAACCAAATCCCTGTTTATGTGGCATTCATCTTGATGTTTTGAAGGACCATAAGAAAAGAGCAGCTGACATACTGAATCAGATACCCTAAAAACAGCTGGCTGGAACATGATAGCAACTCTCTTTACCTAGTGAAAAAACAAAAGCCTGCCCCCCTCCAACTCCATTAAGCCCGTTCTTGGATTTTCAAATAGCTTTTTCTAAATTTCTCTGAGAGACTATGAAGGATGTGTAACCAGCTGAAAGTATGGCCTTGGATTAGAAACTTGCTAATAGAGGAAATTTTAGGACTAAAAGTACAACAAAAAGATGATAATGGAGAACCAGAGAGTTGTGTGCCAAGAACACGTTGGGTGGACTGCACGATGAGATGGAGAAACCTGCAGGTAGAAGATAGGTCTTAAACGTTCTCTAGCTTTGAGACCTCAAGAGTGAGTGAATAAATATGCAGTGTTACAGCAGCTGAAAATCATTCAAAATATCATGTGTTTGGAAGAACTGTGATTGGTTTTAAAGTAATGTCTTGCAAGGGCTGGACACTGTCGTGATAAAGCAGGTCTGCTGATGGTCACTAAACAGTCTTCTCACACATGATAGCATCTGAAATAAAAACTACAGAATATATTGCTTTGGTATGGTGTGCTATAGTCTTCTCTTGGCCTTGCAACAAAAGTAGCCTGGTCTGTGTCTGAAAAGAAAGGGAGCTTGATGCTGGATGCTAGACACACAGGAACTTCTCTGGGCCTCCAAGTAAGGATGAGACTACACAGGGGAAAGCATGCTCCGGGTGTTCTAGAATACACAGACATGCATCAGTAATTGTTAAACAAAACAAAGCAAACCCTTGTAAAAGGAAATACATACTCCACACTTGGGAAATTCTTAACAAGAACGGGCAAAATTAGGAGTCAATAAGTTGCTGTACCCTGGACTTTTTTCTTAAATTCTGTGGGGACCTAGTTATTTATATATTAGAGAATGTCAAATACCAACTGAAGGAATTTTTTTTTTTTTTTTCGCTTATAGGTAGATTACTTCATGGCTATCCTAGAAAAAATTTCTGTTGTTCTCCAAAATGTCTTATTGCACCCTTTAGTTCTAGACAGACAAGGCACCTAGTCTTGGGGGATACAGTCACGGCAGGGGCTGTTCTGCCACTGAAGTGTGTATGTGGAATGTTAACCGGAAAGAAACCTACAGTATTACATACAGCCCTATTATAAGTTAGAACTGCATGTCAAACCAGTGCATACTATTCTGCCTTTCTGCTGTTAAATCTAAATTACAACAGAGGGAAAAGTCAGTGGAAACTAATTGTATGGCTAATTAAAACAGTTTGAAAGGAAGCAATTGCAAGAAGAGAAATTGCATTATAGGCAAGAGGAGAGGATGATAAATGTTTAAATATGCAGCCTTCAAATGTCAGTTTTCCTCAGAGAATGTCCCCCATATGAGAAGGCTGCTATTCAGCCTCATTCAACCTGTAGGGCAGAAAATTTTGTATAGAAAAGGTAGAGGCTGGAGGCAGTAATGCTCATTGAGCTTTATGACAACCAGTGCAAGAGACTTGGGATTGAAAACAGATTTTTAAAGTTTATTTTTCATTTTCGTCACAAGTTCCTTAAAATGCTTTAAGGGAATGCAAAGAAATTGGAGAATTGGAGTTGTTTTGTTTTTTTTTTTTTCCCCCAAAGACAATGAAGGGAGAAGCGAGTGGGAGCAGTAGAAAACTTTCAAAGAGCTAAATTGAGGACACAATGAAACCCAGTGAAACTTTGAAAAAGGTGGTCAGAATAAAGAATGGATAGAAACAAGAGGGAAAAGTCAAGTCAGTGGGCTAAGTGGCCCCACTTAAAAGGTACCCCAACATTTAGTTCTTTAAAAATGTACAGTAAAGAGCAATAGTAAAGACCCACGTGGATGTTCAGGTTCCTTTTTCACTGATGCATGCTAGAAAAAAGTAAATGTTGATATTTGGTCACAGTTGCTTTGACTTTGAATGTTAATATTCATTAATTTGTTTAATTTCGTTATTGTGGAACGTGAAAGAATTGGGGGCTTCTGCCTCTTTTGTATGCTTATATTCCTTGCTTTTTTTCCCCCGCGAGTCTTACACAAATTCTTGTTCATCTACTTTAGTGCTTTTATTACTCCTGATGTACTTATTGCTGGATAGCACACATAACCCTTAGGCATACATTAACTTGTCTTCAGCCTTCCCTGGTTTCCTTTTCTGCCAGTTCTTCTGTTACTTTAAATATTTATCTAATCTGTCCCATACTCTGTCAGCCTACAATGTCATATGTGGAGACATTCCCACTTTTTTCTGGATATTAAACCCAGTATCTTGTACATGTGTTTTTTTAGTCTTTCCCTTATATTAATGGTAACCAAGTCCAGAATTGTGGTGTTTAGCTTCCCCATCTGTCTTACCAGCATTTCTTCTGAGCTCATTTATATCTATACGGCTGTATTTGTTATTACATTGCCAAGACTATTTTGTTGTGGTTTTTTTTTTCTAAACATAAGTTCCTAGCATTTAAATCTGGGGAGTGGAGAAAAGAAATCTCTCTACATTTATTTCCTAGTACTTTACACATTGAAGCTCCTGCAGAAGTGGGCAGTGGTATGAATTTCTTGAGACAGGTCATCTGCCAGCATCGTGCTGGACAAGTGCCCACCTGTTTGGCTTTTCTTTCACCTCAGACCTGTTAACTGCTCTGTGAGCCCTGGCTAATACAGATGCTTAATTTCCTGTCTCTGCCTTTAGAGAAGTCTTCCCTGGTAAAAACTGTCCTTGAGGATCTAGACAGTAAAGGTTTCGTGTGCTTTGTCTTCTGTGAAAGCTTATACCAAATACCCTGTTCTGCTTTGGGTACTTTGTGACCAGACATGAGGGTTTTCATTACTCCTTTTTGAAGGTGAAGGTGTATTCAGCTAGGTAGGTATTCCGTTTCCCCCCTTTGATAATACAGCCACCTGCTGCTGTACACATCATGGATTAGCTGGTGTGAACTAGTTGATTTTATTTGTACTAGAGTATACTTTTTCCTTTCTTCAGTTGTGTTAGAGGGATTCTTCCTTGCAGTGTTTAGGGAAAATCTTGTGAGATTTGCGTAATTTGAGTTATTGGAGCTCTGATAATGCTAACAACCAGATATCATGTACTTTGTAACTGAAAGGGTTTAAAACCAACTTGTAGCATTGCTTTAAAAAAAGTCTTGACATCTTATAGCTGAAGTACTTCTTCTCTTCTTATGCAACTTGAAATTTAATTTTTAATATTAAAATGCCACAAAAATGTCATTGGTGTAGTAGTAAAAATAGATTTTGCATATTTTCTGAAACGTGGAATAGGAGACATAAGTGAGAGCGAATTTCTGTGAGCAGGAAAAGAAATATTTTTCTCAGTAGAGGACCGAGAGAGGTCAATTTTAAAACCTTTCATTTTGTGTGATTACAGCCATGCTGCAAATGCCATTTCACTATAAGGGAGGACTTTAAAACATACCTTACTTCTTGATTTGTGCTGCAGGTCAGATTAACTAAAACGGTTATTGTGTCACCCTAGAGATTCCTGCTTGCTGCAAGACCAGACTTTAAACCCTATTTTTATTATTAAAAAGGCCAGCAGCAACAAAGACTATTTTACAAGTTCTGAGACGTTTTCATAGCAATTTGATCTTTATACACAGGTTTTTAGAACTCTTTGTACTGCGATTCTTAGCATATGTAAAAATTGGAAAGGGGGGAGAAGGAGCATGAACATTCATTTGCCTCTTGCCTGGAGACTGTCCCCTCTCAATGCCCTTCTTGAGGAATGAATTTTGAATGAAGCATGTGGTGGAACAGCAGCATCTTTCAGCAGATGAAGTAGGTCAGGTTGAGGCAAAACCTGCAAGGTTGTGGGGCCAATGTATGGCACAGGTTCCCCCTGCTCCTCTTGAATTGCCATTACACACTTCTCTCTTCAAGGGAGAAAAATCATTTGTTTTCAAGATGCAAACCTGGGTACGACAGTTCCTATTTGTATCCTATTTTAGTCAGAGACAACAGTATTAGTAAAACTGGCACCTAGAAAGGAAACAATACTAGATGCAGCTTCTCTATGTTATATTTTAATAAAGTCTATATACTACTTTTACTGTCTTTCACTTGCTGCAGTGATCTTTCTGCCCTAACTTGTGTGCTACAAAACTGTCTGTTAAAGAAAGATTTGACTCAACATAGTTGCCTCTTGCTCTTTCCTAATCTTGTTTAGGAAAATTTGGCAGTAGTTACCCAGCCAGTATCCTCGGGTATCCCTTGATGTTATCTGCCTGTCTTCTCCTTATCCTGTGCTTTCAACTGCTCACACAATGTTTGGACATTTAATCTCACACTTTTTAATGGAACAAAACTTGATGAAAAGATGATTTTGCTGGCTTCAACAGGGTAATTTGGATGCCTGCCCATATTGCTTAATGGGGATCTGTTGAGTCCATTATGGAGATTGAGTGTTTAAATTCATTTGTCTTAATTATGTTCTCAGAAAAATCCCCGAGATGTCTAGAACGCAACAAGGCTATGATTTCTTTTTTTCTTTTGCTCCAAAACCCTGGTGAGATTCTGCCTGATTTGAAAAATCCTTTGACTTGTTACAAAGTGGAAAATGCGTTGAGGAAAGTAGGTGATGGTAGTGATATGCGTTTCTGACATTGTCTTGGGAACTGTGTGGTCAAAGATGTGTCAGTTCTGTTTCTAGATAGCACATCTTTTTCATACCATCCACCAAGTGTCATCTCATCCTTTGTATCGGTGGGTTTTCTGCCAGCACTGCCCTCCACCAGCAGTGCTCGCTCCTGCAGGGCATCTGTGTTGACAGCACGCTTTGTCAGCTTGAATTGCATGGGGTAAATGAGTGATGGTGCCCAGGCGCTACAAGTCCTCAGCATCCTGGTACTCCACCAAGAGGCACTCAACCCACCTAGTCCCTTCCACCTCATGCTGATGCCGAGCCAAATTCCCCTCGGTATTTAGTTCATAGCTCTGCCTGTTGTCCTCAGTCTTTACCATGGCTGCCCATGAACATCAGCTGTAAAAAGGAGAGGGTGTCTTATTTCAATGCTGCTTCAAGCCAGTGACCAAACGTTCAGCAGCCGCCCGTTTTTGACACGTCTAACTACAGTGAAGCTGATTTGTATGTGTTTTGTAGGGTTGAGGGAGAGGGGGGGAAATATTTTCTAATGACTTCCAGGGATAGAAGCACAAGGTTAGGCTAATAAAGGCTTTTTTTTTCTTTTCTTGTTTTAATGGTTTTGAAAGTCTTTTTCATTTTAAGTGTAATGATTCTTAAAAGTAAAGCAAATCATCTTTCCCCTTCTGGTTTCTTTGCCACTGGAGCCTTTTGGAATTTAATCTGCTCTCAGAGGGATGCCATGTGCATGGCATGTTGTGATACCTCTTCTCACAGCAAGAAGACTGTGGTGTACATGCAAGTACCATGGTGACTGAACTACGTTGCTAGCAGGAAGGTGTACTTCTGCAGGGATGCTCCGTTGCTGCCTGTAAGTGGGGAAGGCTCTAGGTGTTGGAGGCCTGGGCAGCTGGGGCTGGAAGTCAGCGCGTGCTTCTGCCAAAGAATCTCAGCGTTTCATTGCTCCCGATTAATCTAGAGAGTGATGAAGACGTCACATAAAAATAGTTTCTAAGCCTCTGTGTTTCACAGAGTTTGTGAAGTTTCAAGTTCCTTTTAAAGATTTAGTCTTATTTTCCCCCATTCCTGATAGGTTGCAATGTGTTCCTGAGTATAAATACACGTATTTAAGACTGAGATTAAAGAGGAGTTTGTCTTAAACATCTTGTGCAAGTAGGCCAGCTGGGGTAATGTCATACAATTGCAGAACTGTGGTTTTCAAGTTTAAGGGACATAAAATCTACAGTCTCTAAAATATTCTTGAAAGCAATACTATATACTTTGAAAAAGACAAACGAAAAAAGCCCATTCAGAACTGAAGTTAATTCTAATAAATACAGTTATAAATGTTTACACTACACACAAAAGCAAGAATAGCGTGTGTGGTAAGTGAATGATGGTATCTAGCGTTGAAGAAGTACTACTACATTTCTGTAAGGAAAAGCCTACATAGTGTGATGAAAGCTGACTTGCGAATGGTGGTGTTTTCATAACTGAATCGTTAGTCTTACCTTCCAAAAAAAAACCCCAAACACCAAAATAAAAACCCAACTACCAACATATGTATGTCAAAGTCTTGCGTTCCCTGATTTCTGTTGAAAAATCTTGAGCATGTGTATCGTTTGAGTCTTACAGGGCAGGATGTCCTTTTAGGAGTCTTACACTGAAATACTGTTTTTCTTTAAATAATCTGGCTGGCTGCACTACTTGATGTGAAGCTGCCAGCATCACTTAAAGAACAAGTCTACCGATCTGAAGTAAAATTACAGACTTGCAAAAAAAACCAAAAAACAAACCCCAAAAGTCAACAGCCCCCAAACCCCCAAACTCTCAACAACAACAACAAAAAGTTCCCTGCCCAACCCCGTGGTATGGGTTTTTTTATTGTGGATTCTTAGTTTAGTAGTAGCAAGTGGGGGAGAAATGCTGTGTAGGTGCTACAAGCTCATTTCTTAACCAGCTGAATTTCTCTTCTCCAAGTAAGGTCTCTGAGAGCTGAAAAGCAAGCAAAACAAAACCATAGTTCATTTCAAGCTTAGTAAGCAAAATATCTGTGCTGACTGAACGGGGAATTCCAATTAATTTTCATATTTTTTTTTTAATGATTTGTGGGGTTGAAGGAAGGGAGGACAGTTGGATGCTTTGCTACTGTGATATCGCTGTCCTTTCTTTAAAGATATGGACATGCATGAATGTAGAGAATTCCCATCCAAAGAGATTTTATAAGTCCTGGGAGTGGGGAGACCATGGGCTAAGGAGCTGTTCTAGTTGCGTGTCAGATCATTTAAGGATTAACATCAAGCCTAGAGGTTTGTGTTTGAGGACAAACTCAACCTGAGCAAATAGAAAAGCTTCCTAATCTACAGAGAGAGAGAGAGAGCGCGCATGCTCCCCTCCACCCGTGCTCCAAGTTGGACAGCTGGCAGATCTGAAAGCAGTGTGGTTGCATTAGCAAGGTGGTCAGTCCAAGCTAGTAAGTCTATAAGCAGATTTGACTGTTGGGCTCCAGAGCAGCTGGCATCTATAGTTATCAAATAGAATGAAGTAGTATATACCTCGAAATGCAGAGATAAAACTTTTTTTTTTTTTTTCCCCTCAGTCCTCTTGACTATGGGTTTCTCTCCCATCCCAAATTTACCTAACCCAGGTAGAGGTTGTTTCTAAGAATTTCTGTGTGTTGAACAGTTTTTGGAGGTGAGTGAAAATAAATATATGCAGTGTATCTCTAACTTGCTTTAGATATGCCTGAAGATTCAAATCTGTACTGGGAAAAGAAAGAATATCAGTGAACTGACAGCATCCTGTTCAGTTGGATAATAAGATGTTTCAGAATGGCAATATTGAGTGCTGGGTTCAGGTAATATAGTGTGAAGAAATTGAGTGTCTTGCTTCTGCAGTCATGAATTGAGATTTTGAATTAAGAATATCCCCAGTTCAGAGAACTCAGTAACTTCAAATTTTAGTACTAATCCAGCCTCATAAAACAGTTCTGATCAATATTTTCTGTTAACCAGAAATGGCAAAGCTTATGAGCTGAGAAACCAGAAGCAAGGCTCCTGTTAAGGCTGTGTCGATACCACAATGCGATCTCCATAAAAAGTATTACTTACACAGAGCTATCTATAGGGCTGTTAGCATTTCAAGGCTCTAAGCATGAATGAGTACTGGAATCTGTCAAAAATGTCCAGAAAGACAGGAGAAGATGCTGTGAAATACATTGTTTCAGTAGGGACCGCAGAGCTATCTGAAGCTGCCATAAAGAGAACCAAGACCTTTAGCATACTACATATCGTAATTAATGTAGCTGTTTTCTTTTTAAATTAGATGCAACAATTGGAGTTGGCACAAATGCAACAAAGAGAAGCCAACCTCACAGCTTTGGCAGCCATTGGACCAAGGAAGAAAAGACCATTGGATTCATCAAACATTGGATCTGGGCTGGAGGTACGGAGATGACTTGCATGTTGTTGTATCTTCATACTGAATTATTTTTATCTTTCCCTGTAGGAAGAAGTGAAAATTCTCTTACATGAAATGGCTGGTTATATACTGTAAGAAAACTAGTCTGTGTGTTAGATACTTGAAAGTTTCTGGTAAATTTGATGAGGAGGTTTAATTCTGTGTTATAGGAAGAACTGTGGATAACAGCACTGTGTGTAAAGGATTGAATTAAATGATGGCTCAGAGAAACTTCCGTCTGCAGTGGAGGGTAACAAAGCAGCTACCTTCCACAGCAGGTAGCTGTCATGGCCCCTCAGTTGAAGTCATGACGGCTGTTTTGGATGGCTTTTGAAATGGCTCTTGCTTTGATATTTGGCTGTGGACTTTTTTCTGTGCCCAATGCATAGGAGCTGTTTTCAAATACACTGTGAGTTCGCCTTGGCTAGATCCCCCAAAAAAGCAATAAATAAATAAAGCTAGACCATTCAGTTCCTGCAGTGAGCCATATCACCTTTTCTGGCTCAGGCTGCATTTTAAAAGTACCTTGAAGGTCCTTTTAACAAATCTTGGTCTGAACAAATCTCGTAATATTGTGCTGGAGATTAACTGTTTCTGGGACCTGGGAAGCTTATGGGGCTGCAGAATTTCTTTCCAAGGAGACTGACGGCCTACTTCTGTTAGCGATCATCTTGACTGGAGATGGGAGAAATGTGTTGCTGCCAGTTTTGCCCCTCTTTCTCATGAAGCCTTAGTGTTGCTCAAGTGAAGAGCTGGTTGGCTTGTGACCCAAGCAGAGTGAACAGAAGCCTGGAAAGTAACCCTTGTGTGGAAGAAGTGGTGGTAAAGTTGTTCTTTCTGATACACCTTAAGTCTTTTTCATTCTTGTGGCCTAGGAAGCTTAAATAGATGCTAGGATTGAAAATACTCTGGTGTTTTTGCGTACTGGCATCTGGAAGGACCTTGTATAAAGCTTAATTATTTGCAATGTAACTGAGACAGTGGTGGCATCTGTCCTGTAGGTTTTCTCTCAGCCTGAACTGTGACAAGAGACCTATCTGAGGAGGTGAGGTAGGCTTCTTTCTCTGATTATTTTTTTTTTTTCTGACATGGAGACACAATTAGCTCCTTGAACGCTCCCTGTTTACCACAAGTGAAGTGAAGGAATCTGTATCTAAACAAGCTGCAGAAAGCAGCGTTCCCAGCTTTTGAGCAGCTATTCTTCACTTTGAAGTTTTTTAATGTACTTTCACATGAAGCTGAAGGTATAGTTATTTTTTTTTATAATACCACTGGAAAAACTAGAAAAAATGAGTTTAGCACAAGAACAGTTTTCCCCATCCTTTTCTCCTCTTCCCCCAAGCTTCTATTGAGTAACTATTCCTGTTCTTCCTAGTGGTTTTCTGTAATTATTGCCGGATTTGTTTCTGAATATTTAACAAGTCTGCCTGTTAGGTACTTTGCAGTTACTTCTCATCGTCTGCGGTGTCTGCTTTATTAAACACTTCATGAGATTGTGCCGAAGTGAGACAGATAACAATGTTGCTATTGAAAGGTATTTTTACATTGCCAGTTTAAAAGAACGTGGACATAACTTGCCTAAAACTAACCATAAACTTTGATAGCGTTTCATTGTCACAAATTTACCTGCTGTATTTTAAGATGCTTCTCATATAGGTTGTCTTACTAGGCTGAGTTGGAAGGGCAGTAGATGAAAGTAATTCTGCCAGTGAAACTGCTTTTGTTTCTCGCATGCAATCTTGCATTCCAGTGCCTAATACTTAAGCTTCATGCTACCAGAAAGCATTTCTCTGTGGACCTTTTTTCTTTTTTGTGAAATTATGCAGGATAGTAAACTTGAGAATAATGTTTAGACTTAGACGTTTAAGTGTCCCAATATATCTGAGCAGGATTTATAAAAGGCTTAAGACTTCTCATGTAGAATAAAGAATGGTTTTGACAAACACTCTCTAGTTCAAGAAGCAGAACATTTGTAATATATTCATGATAACATGGCAAAACATCCTGAGCAGTAAACAACATTCCATTCTTCCGAGATGAAAGGAGGTCTTTGAAACTGAAAGCAAGTACAATATGGCCTTAGGCTGATACACATTTGGGCATCTTTAAAATCATCTTTTTGGGCAACCTGTCTGAGAATAATTTAAACAGGCAGGATGTACTTTCTCATTTCAAATTGCAAATACAGACAGCTTTACTCTGAAGTAATCTTAAATGTCAGAACTTCCTGAGTATGCAATGTCAAGGAGTAAATCTGTGCATAATGCTCCTGTAACCATTTTATTTTTTTTAAAGCCTAATATCTTGGTAGACAGGTGTGATGGAAGAAGTTATCCCTGAATATGAATGATCCTTTGACAGTATCGAATGAAATTACTGATGCTAACTGCATTTGTTTTTTTCAACTAAGACTTCAGCTTTCCTTGGATAATGTTCTTTGTAAAATGTTTGTATCTCTTATGTCTGTGTTAGAGCAAAGTTGACTTTGTGCAGCTTTTTATCGTCGCCTACTGTAATAATTAAAGGAAAGGAATTGTTTCAAGCCATTATTGATGTGAAGTGAAGCCCTGAGATATTTGAGGAGACAGGGAAGAAATAATCAGTTACAGTATGTATTAAAAAAGTTAAACTTCTTAAGCAAATCTGTTGTTAAGCAAAAAGTTGTTTTCCTGGGATAGTTGAATGCCTGATTCCCGCACATTCGTCTTAGCTTGTTCTCTGAAATTCTGCTATCTTTCCTTGGTCTTTTAAGGAGACCTATTATGGATTATTTTAATCTGGGAACTAGAACATATGGTGACATGAGCATGTGCTTTACAGCTAGAAGCCTGCTTACCACCAGCCACGTGACTTTATAGTGTGGCAGGTAGCAAATAAAGAAAGAGGTTCTTGCCCAGAGGAGTGTCTGTCAACTAATTTGGACCTAAAAGCAGTATAAAAAAGGTAAACTATATCTTGCCATGATTGTTGCTTGTGTATCGCTAAACTTGAAATAGCAGTAGGTGCAAATCCGTTAAGATAATGGAATGAAAAAATAAGGCTAATGCTCTAGGCTAATTTAAAAAAAAAAGACAGACATCAGTATAATGGGAATTCTTCTCCCCTTCTGGTTGGAAACACTCATTTGGGTAGTTTTGCATGTTCTCTTCACTACAATTTAACATTTGAATGGTATTGTTCAGAAAGAGTAATTTGAGAAAGCCCTGGTAAGAAAATCCCTCTATTGTGAAAATGTGTTAATTGGTGCTACTTGTATTCCAGAGGTGGTAATATCTTCATCTCTCTCATTCTGATCCCTCTGGACACTTTTGGATACAATGAGGGGGAGAGGCCTTTGGATTTCATTCATAAGTGTTTTCGGTTTTGTGTATTTGTTACCCACCTCTTTCCCTTTTTTGGGAGCATGTGGTGAACAGTAATGAATTAAAGGGTGGCAAGAAATGAAAAATAACTTGTCTTGAGAAGGGAGAACACTTCTAAAACAAATCAGAAAAAAATAATCTTGAAGCCACAGACTTATTTTCCTGATTCTGTGTTCTGTTTCGTAGTTTTTATTGGTTGGTAACATGCCCCATAATGTTTTCAATGCTGAGAAATAGTCAAGGATTACTTTGGATTAAGTTCTACTGCTTTTCCGATGACAAAGCTATTTTGGAAACAGCTTTGTCTCATTCTCACTCTAACTGGAGTCTTAGAAGTTTGAAAACCGTTGCAGATATTTAAAGCTTTTTTCTGTGAGGAAACAGGCTGCAGTTCTGAGTCCTTGAACTTTCTTTCCTTCTATCCAAAGGTGTCCCGGGTCCCAGCTCATCTTTGGCCTTGAACTGAGAGCAGTATATTTGTGCAGCATCACACGGAAGGGGTAGATTCATTTTTGAAAGTGGAGTTAGGAGATTGGCTATTACTCTTATGGGCGGCTTCTGAAGACTGTGGTTGGACCATTCTTCTGCTTTATACAGGAAAACTTACTTGGATGCCTGCACTTCAGTGTAATTTTTTTGGGGAAACTGCTTGCTTCTCATCAGTTTTCTGGCTCAGTGATAACACGTTAACTACTTGGAAGTGATGCAGTCTGTCTTGCCCCAAAGTGCTGTTGGTGGTGTGTCCTTCACATGCCTTCTTCCGGATTGGTCACATTGACTGACTTAGGGGTAAATCTTGTGTCTTTTCTTTCTTTTTGCCTGAGCCAATGGCAAAGGAAATTTCCTCCTTCCAGATACTGCTTGTGGCTGTTCTGTCCCCCACCAAGACTGGCTGCTCTGTTAGTACATGTGAGTCTTGTCTTGCCACCTAGGACTAGGTGATGTCTAGCTAGCTAGGTGTCTAGCTCTGCTGTGGAAACTTCGGCTACTGCAAGTAGCTGCTGCAGAAGTAAACAGTGCAGCTGATATCCCAGGGTCAGTGCAGAGCCATTCAAGTACTTTTTCTGTCAAACTCCTAGTTCTGGCCAGCGTGCATAAAATAACATGATACTTCCAGGGTGATGCACATCTTCTGATACAGCAGTCCACAAGTAAACTTGTATTCTCCTTCTGGGAAGAAGTTTAGCAAGAAGAAATGGGAGAAATGTCTTGTTTACCACACTGGTCATTGTTCCATTTTTAGTATTGATTGTGGGTGGAGAAAACAAGCGTGTTGTCTTCTCTTTTAGGGCAAGGTCTCTGCCACATCTGATCATTGTTAGCAGAACTTAACCTTATCCTTCTTGCTTTACAGTTTAGGATGCTGGTATGCATGTTGATCAAACATACTCTGTACATGGTGCGTGTTTAAGCTTTGGAAATGCTCTTTAGGCTGACCTGGGAAGAACTAAGCTTTTAAGCAACAAGTCCTTTTCTGCAGAATTAAAGAAACCTTCAACTCTTCCAAATGTTTGGGGAAGAGACATGTTTTGGTTTTTCCACTGTGTGGCAATCAAATCACTTGTTTTTTTGGCATTTGTGGGAGGTATGTGTGGTAGTTAAGGGGTATCTGGCTTTATACTCTTCTAAATGGTAGCTGTAGAAGTTACTACCACCTTTCTGGCCATAAGCTCTTCTGATGAGAGGACATGCTAGCATAATTCATCAACTTCAGTATTGGTATTAAGGACGTGACTGTGTCTAAATGTGAATTAAACACAGAAGTTGGCTCTGTAGCAAATGGATTATAGGTTTGCTGCTCCCTGTATATCCGTGGGGCACAGAGAGGCTGCTGGCTGGTGCTTGGCATTGGTACGTGATAGTCTGCTAAAGTATTTTCTTAAAAGCTGCAGAAAATGAATTTAAAAGCAATCCCTTTAAATTGGACCTATATGACTTGCATGTAAGTAGGTGTTCAGAGTCAGGCTACAAAATCTGTTTCTACACTTGAGTGGTTTCTCTCTCTTTCTCTGTGTGTCTCTGTCTCTACCACCCCTTCCTCCAGCCCATTTTGAGATTTAGGTCTGAAGTGATACAGGAGGAGCGTTTTTCCTTTTTCTACTTTGTATATGCTTAGCATATGCAGACTCTTGATTTCAGTTTCTGGTTCTTGTTCGGGCTGTCGTGACAATTGAATAGTCTGCAGCATGGTCATACCTTTGGGGAAGAGGGGAGCTAAAAGTGTTACTGCAATTATAAAATATGGCTTCAGCATCTTAGTTATCTGCTGCATGACTGAAGCACAGCCCTGTCAGCTAGAGAGTTTCAGTTTCAGCGCTAAATTTCCTGGCTGCTGTCAGTCTAGGCCATACACTTGATATGAATTTTTTCCCATGTAAATAGGCAAAAATATTCTCGACTGCCATTCACACACTTCAGAAATACAGTTCATTGGCCCATATCGTGCCTTCACTGTGCTAGAGATGAACTTAATTCTTCTTATGTGTGAAAGATATCTGCAATTTAAATGACTAATTGCATTGTAGCTTTAGGCTGAACATATTGGTAATGCGCAAACGTTGATGACATGTGAAGGGTCAAGAGATTTATAATTTAGTTGACAATACATTGCTTAAAATGATGTGGCAAAGAGCCAGAAAATTTCAGCTTAATAATTGTCTATTAACTAACATGACATATTTGTATAGTATTCATTACCTCCAGGTACAGATTAAGCATCTGATGTAGCCATACGAAGTGACATGCGTACATGAATCTTGGGCATAATAGTGAATAAACTGACATTACATTTGCAGTAATTTGTTTCAATATGTAAAACATGTTGTTGCCTACATTTGAAAGGACTTGTAGGAATGTTGCAATGAAATCTGAGAAAAAATGCGCAGTTGAGTACAGTTCTCTATTATATAGACCTGACGGCTTTGTGAGGCTTCTTTGTAGATTACAGCAGATAATATCATAAATATACGTGTTTGTTCTCAGTTATATGAGAAGCTGCCTGGAAATAGAGATCTAAGCCTTTCAGACATTGGCTTGATCTACCCTAATGGTACATAAGGTTTTAAAAAAAAAAACAAACCAAACAAACAAAAAACCCCCAAACACCAAAAAACCTACCACCCAACGCCACCAACTTTATTTTTTAAAAATACCGTATTTATATAAATGTTGAGTAATGTAGTATTTCGGTATTGTGAATGTGGGAGTACTTGTAGCAGACTGAGCCTTGTTAGAATAGGCAGCATCAGTAGGCTGGCTTGTCACCAAAGTAGTATCAATTTTTTTCACTTTGTTTTCTCTGGCCTAAATTACATACTTATTTGTACAAGCAAAACTTCCACAATTCTGACAGGGTCTCTTCCTTCCTCCTCACTGCTGGGGGAGACCCAGGAAAGTGTTTGAGCACTCCACAGTGCATTAATGGCTTTTTAACCCTTTTTTTCCTCCTGTGAGACAGGAACGTGTTCTGTGTTTTACAGCTGGGAAACTAGTGTACAGGGTACACTAGATATCACAGACATCAGTGTCACCGCAGGTGACAGAGCTAGGGATTGAACCTGGATGCTTTTGTTCTGATTTGCTAGTTGCTTTTACCACCTTCCAACAATGTCTCTGCTGCATGTAGCTGTAATTATTCAGTGCTTGGAGATGTCGTTGAAAACTGTCTCGTGACTTTTCTTCCTTCTGCTGGTGGTATTTTTATAATGTGCAGCAGAACTGCCATGACAGTTTGCTGTCTTGGGATCTTGGCTCTGAGACTGGGATGTGTTTATGCCATGCCAAAAATTAAAATGAGAACTCTTGGCTTGACTTTTTAACACTTGACTGAATGCTTTGCTCCCTTAAAGTGCCTTCCTCTTAAGAGTTTAAAATTTTGAATGCAATTGATGTGAAGCCATTGAATTTGAGAAGGGAGAATGTACTCTTCCAGAAGCAGCTTACTGAGCCTGACCAGGACTTGGTGGGAAGGAAGGTGTCTGTTGACCCCTCTGAGCTTTGTCTGAGGGCTTGTAGACTAGCTCTGAGCAACTTTGATATCCTTGTCAGAACCTGTGATCCAGACTTGTAGATCACATGCTCCAGATACCTTGGAGACGAGGATTAAGGTGACGATGGTAGCTCCAGTAAAGGAAGACCTTGTCGTGAACTGTGGCTCTGTATGAACTTGACTGTCACCTTTTCAGAGAGCTGGTATTTAATTCTCAGTCCAGCCACTGGAGAGAGCTGTAGAGATCTTAAGACAGGTTTCAGGAGCAACCTGTCAACAAAACTAGCTGCACAACAGGAGTGGGACTACAGCAGGAGCTCTGCATTGTCGTCTTCTGCCGAGATCAGTGAGAGTAACTGCCCTGTCAGGTATATATAAAAGGTTCTGAGGGTCAAGAAAGGGTGACAGCGTGTTGCTTTGGGAAAATTGCTGATTTAACTTGACTCTGAGGATAGGCCAAAAGCAGGACTGCAGCTCTCGTGGCCTCCTGGGGCTGGTTTTAAGCAGCTGGTGGTCTCGGTACTGTGAAGGGTGGTTTCCAGTGGTGCAGAGACACGTTGCTGCAGTACCTTACCTGGCTTATGAACAGGGTCTGTCAGCTGTTGATACCCAGGTTGTTGATTGATACCCAGGCTGACTGGTAGTATTTATGTTGGTAGTTACCCCTCCCAGGCTACGTGGCATTGTACTGTTTCTCTTTCAGAAGGAAAGTGGGGTACTATGGGTTCAGTGAAAGGCAGGAACTTCAGGATATGGCTGATGTCTTCCAGCCTCCCCTGTGGAGGAGTGTTCTGAATTTGAAAAACAAACAAACAAACGAAAAAAAACAAAACCAAAAAAAGAAGTTGCTAGTTAAGGCCCTAATAATTAGATGTTGCAGAAGGAGGGTGCAGGCTGATTGCAGTACTCTTTGCTAGAATTAGTTCTACAGGGATGCATTTTATATTCACTTGTCTTTGTACTTGTCTGTGGCCTGGTTGAAAAGCAGCGTTTTCCACTTCCCCTCAGAAGAGACTCACAAAGCTGTCTTAGGGTAGGCTGAAGACTTTTGCAGTGAAAAATGCACCAAAATAGCAAGACACAAGCGTTGATGCCCAGCTGGGAGCAATGTAATACAGATGTCTTGGAGCAAGGAGTGGGCTGGTGGTGTTCTAACCAGGGTATTAAGGTCTCAGAAGCAGCGTGGGGGGAGCTTCTGTGCAGGAAGGGGTATGAGAGCTGTAAAGGACAGGACTACTGACTGTTGCCTAGGGCCAGGCAAGATCAACCTGCTGCCCAAGAGGAACTTGCTCAAGAGGAGGCTCTCAGAACTGAGCAGCAGAGGAACCTCCCCTAAAGTGTCCGTTGTGTCAGCTGGAGAGCTCAAGAGTTGGGGCACTTCTTAAATAAGGTATTGGACAGAGGCACCTGTGATGGTTCATTTTGATGCGCAGATGGCATCTTAACTTCAAGTGCTTTCACCTTTGGGTCTCCAAATGTTTTATTACAAAAAGACAGTCAGTACATCACCCTCCACTGCTTGGTCCAAAGTCCAAAACAAACCCATGAAAGACCAAGGCGACAGTAGCTAACAGGAGTTAGTGCTCATCCCCGTATAAACTTAATTCAGAGCAAGTTCCCCAACGCAGTCCCAGTCTGGACTGGAATGACCTGGGCTGTCCGTTGGCTTCTTTAATTTTAAACCATCATGCACTTTGAGAGAAGGACCTTTTCTTTTAACTTGGATGTGGTAGCAGCTGTTGGTTTAGACATGTTCAGTAACTAGTGAAAGAGCCCCTGGCCCCCGAAGTGCTGTACTCAGTAGCTCTGATCAGCCAGTGTGATGCTATGTGAAACTCAGAAGTATGAACTGGCTGTCTTAGCAAACAAGAGTCCAAGATAAGCTTTGCTTTTGGACATGATATTACGGTATAACATCACTTTGTCTCTGCACCGGGCGTGATGGATCAGAATTTAAGAATAAACAAATCGTAACTCTGTCTCAAACACAGGCAGCTTGGTGCTTCTGCCCTGTTGTAGCATCTTGCAGCTCCAACAGCTTCCAAAGCAGGCTTGGGGATTTGTGCTGTCTGCCTCCTTTTTGTAAGGGAGTGAACAGGATTGAGGTGGCTTTGTTTGGTGTCTTTTTAAAGGTAAGACTTCTAGTCTAATGACTATTTAGAGAGAAAATACTTTCACCTCCATAAAGTTCTTTGAATTATAAAGGACATTGCTGCTGGGTTACTGAAAACCCTTGGGGTTTGTTTCATTTATAACATTGCCTCAGGCCTTCTGCTGCATCCTGTTGGATTGACCTCCTTTTCAACCCGTGCTGGCAGCTGCATTGCAGCGCTATCTTTTCCCTGGATCCTTCAGGGTTGTCATATGACAAACTTGAACTGTGACCCTTTTGTGTCTTACCAGGACAGCAGTGCCCTCTCTGTGCGATGTGGCCAGCAGTCTTCCCCACGCACGCGTTTGTTCCAAGCCATTTAACAAACTGAAAATTTCAAGTGATGGCATTTCATAGTGTTTAATAGTATCGACTGTAAAGCAAATGAAATGGTGCTGAATACCCTGCATGCTGCTAGTAAGAAATACAGCTTCCATTTCTGCAGTATGCCCTGGGTTTTCTGTGGCTAGTGCGTGCTCTCTGGTGAATCTCTTTATTTTTTTAATACATTTCAATGCTTTCCCCCTAACAACAGTAGCGTTCACTGCTATAGATAGTCCAGCACTGGTATTTGTTTCTAATATATGGGGGGGTTAACCAGATTTCTCTAAGCAAAGTGGGCAAAGTCATTTTGCTGAAGTCTTGCAGACAGTGTTAGGGTAAGAATTGATATAGTTAACACGGCATCCAAGCAACACCGTCTCCAAGTGGTGTTGATGCTGGCAGGCATTGCCTTGCTGAAGTTACAGAGACTGAGCACTTGTATTTGTACAAATTGCATTCATTACTGAGAACCCTCTAGTAGTGATAAGAGACTGGCTGTGTAGCATAGATTGGCTCCAAGATAAGTAGCCAGTCTATTGTGCAGCTCATGGTAATCTTCCTCCTCCCCGCCCCTAATAATAAATCTTGGGGCATTTTGGAATGCGTGGGGGTTGCTCATTCCAGTAGCCTGAATGTATAACTACTAAACATCATCATCTCCTACCAATTGTGCTTTCATAACCAAGTGAGGCAGCCGACTGAGATGAATAGGGTCAGATAGTGTTCTGAACACATGTGGATGCTTCAACTCTGTGTGTTTGTTGCTCCCTTAAAGGACAATTCACAGGTGAGGGCCTCGGTAAGGGTTTCTCCTGGCCATGTTTCAAGGCTAAAGCCCACTCACAGTGATGGCTTTCTTCAAGAAGGGATGTGAACATCTGGAGCTTGGGTGTTTGCAAGTGGGAGTAAAAGCCTTGCACTACCTGGGGCTCTGCATAGAAACCATTGTAGTACCATTTTTGTAGTTAGATAGCCCTTTCTCGGTGCAAGTGTCTATGCAGTATGACTTCAGTGAAACGGCAGTTATTTCTTACCATAATAATATAGTTTTAAAGAAAGATAGAATTTTCTGGTTGCTTTGACTGAAATAAACCATCAGCTGGCAAGTGTTTGCTTTGTCTTTTAAAGTATCTAGCATGCAAGGACTTCTGGATTGCTGGTTTTCAACATACAAAGCTGAACGTCAGCAAGCTAGTTCTACGCAAGTAGGCAGTATAATCCAACCAGTGTGGTTAAAAGCTTGTATTTACATGGAATTCTAATGTTTTTTTCTCTCTCCCTCCCCCATTTAGGGTTTGAATGGCAATGGAATTGCTCCTGGATCATCAGGTTTTAGCCTTACGAAACAACTGCTCTGTCCAAGAATAACCCGTGTCTGTCTCAGGGACTTGGTATTCTGCATGGAACAAGAGAGGGAGATGAAGCATTCTCTAACCTTGTACCGTGCTCTTCTGAAGTGATTTGAATTTTACATTTCACCTTGCTGTCTACTGCCAAAGAAAACACTGAAGCATTGTTGCACTGTCTTGAAATTCCAATTTCTGGAAAATGATCCGTTGTAAGGATAACTTTTGTTTACAGATAAACATTTTTATTAAATACCTAACTTAGCACCTGTAGGGTTTTTAATAATACTTGGCTTAAACCAGTCTGTAAACCAATGAAAACACTGAGCTGCACACACAAGCACCTCTGACTACCTGCCTGCATTTAACTGACTTGCAGGCTCTGAGGGCTTGATACGTGTACCTAGTTTATGTATGTCACTTGCTTCAGTACTCCAGAGTCTGCAACATCTGTTCTACGTGTAGTGCCTTCTTCTAATCCAACCTTATTTAGGGAAACAAATAACACTTTAAAGGCACTGCATAGCATGGCAACTGTATTTAATCATGAACCAGCAGCCAGTCAACATGCTAATGTATTGCCTATCTCACTCAGCATCTCCTTAAATTTTCTTGGTTTAGAATTACTACTGAATGCTCGTTTGTGGAGAGCAAAGTAGCAAGCAAAAGGAACGAGGGGTGGTTTCCTGCCCCCACCTCACCTCAACTGCCCTTCCCCTTTTCTCTGAGAAAGTGACTGAGGGAAGGTGACCAAATTGGTCATTCTTGTGATTGAAGTACGTCAGGCAGTGTAGTTAGGGCATACTTCAATGTTTGGGGAAAACTTGGAGTTACTAAACTTGAATACAAGGAGTGAAAGAGCCTAAAAAGGAAGGGTAAACAGAAGAAACAGTTTATCTTTCTGCAGATATAAAAAGTAGCATTGAACCTGAGCGTAGCTATAGAAAGAAATGAACAAAAGCAACCTGTGCTGACTATAAAAAAGGGAAAACTTGAGATGCATTGAAACTTTGCAGCTGCAGACTCTCTTGAGGAGAAAAGCAGTGTTTGCAAAGCACAGGATTCACTGCTTTACTTAGAATGTTGATTTAATACCTTAATGTGGTATAACAGGGAAACTTCCCAAATAGAAAGTATTTAGACAGTTGCCTGATTTCCATTCAGTGAGGAGGTGGACTCTGGATTATTAAGACTGTTAAAATAGATGCAAAGATTTTCTACTTGCTAGTAAAAACTGCTACGTGGTGGAAGGAAAAACCATCTGTGTCACCCTTCTCCCCAGCCTCTGAACATTTTGCCTCCTGTGACACAGTGCTGTATAGCGTGGCTGTTTCTTAGGACCAGTGGGAAAGGCACTGACTCTATTGAATGACTTCCTGCTGAAACTTTTTTCTTTTAAGGAACAAGCTTCCTATGGTTATTTGGCGTGCTACTTCAAAACTTGAAGCGATGATTCAAACACTGTCAGAACCACTGCAGATAGTTACCAAATTTAATAAGTTGTGAATTGGTTATGGGTTTTTTTTGTTGGAACAGTAGTAAACAAATCTAGTAAATGAATGCTGTAAATTATTTATATATGTATATATAGCATATATATATATAAAAGAAAAGCAGTACTTTGACTAAGCTATAGTTTGCAAGATATTGATGGCATCAGGCAAATTTTTTTGTATAATTAAATGCTTAGCTTTACTTTTTATGTAAAGTGCAGCATTTTCCATATTTGTGTACTGTATCTTATTGACCAGATGTTTAAAATTATTTTAAATACTGCATTAAAGTAATTATTTTATTAAAAATAATAAATTGGTGACTTTGTTTCCTAA
>VFFE01006123.1:0-68534 GCA_008921705.1 Burhinus oedicnemus
TCTTTTTTTTTTTTTTTTTTTTTTTTTGTTCCTGGCATGATAGAGCAGCCAGAACTTTCTGCTTTCTGACCTTGGCTTGTCAGAGATTTGTCATAACAGGGGACAGCATATTTGCACTGAGTCTGCCAGCATGGATTTTCAGGGGCTGAGAGAGGCTGCTCACTTTTAGGGCTGGGTTGTACAGTGAGGATAATTTCATTCTGCTCTCACGATGTCCTGAAAACTGTCTATTCATGCAGTTGGGAGTCTTTCTCCCTAACCATCCCCAAAAGCTGTGCCTGATGTTATGCATGCCATTCCCAGCCCAGTCTCGGTGGGGTGGCTGGGCATCTTGCCTGTTTCTTAACACTTATATTCATGTTATATCATTGCAGTCTTTCTTACTTACGGTAAGCAGTGTCTGAAATAGCTGGCACCACCCACCACTGGGGACAGGCGCTGGGACTCTGTGTGCACACGCAGATGGCATTCGGCACTCCCGCAAGTCTCACTGAGGTCAGGACAAAGTGTTGAGGGAGGACAGATTTCTGGCTTCTCAGGAGCTCTGACCAGTATCTCTATCTCTGTAAAGCAGCAGTGACAAACTGTTACAAAAGCACCCACTTTCTAAATTTCTTTTCCCACTGTTTTTGAAAGTCAGCATGGTTCAACACAGAGCCCTCAGCAGCAGCCTGGCAACCCCCAGGTCTAGGCCAGGGCTTCCCACTGGGTGGACACGGACAAGCAACTGTGCTTCCCTGCAACTTGTTTTACCCGCCTGTGAAAGGGCTCTGTGGGTTTTCTTGTAATGCACTTACGGATCTGTAAAGGAAAAACTTCATTTTCTGTAAAGGAAAATATTACAAGCAAAGTAACATCTTTTTTCTTTTAGACAAAAAGGGACAGTTCTTGCTGGAGGTGCGAAGCAGTATTTCTCACACATTCCACACTGCAAATACCAAGGGAATCTCATCAAACATACTCCATTTCATCTTTAGGCTGAAGACAAAGCCGTACCTCCTCCCAAGGAACTAGGGAGCCGCAGGATCACTAGGATGACGTCATTCTACTGGGTTATAAAACATGCTGCATGCTGAACTTGGCGCTCAGCATGCTTAGGTTGAGCTAAGAGCTAAAGTAATGAACTCTGGGGAAGGATTTACATCAAATACCACTTTGGAATATTAAAGACAGACAGGACCAACTTCTCACTTGAATAATTACACACTGGCTAAGTTCCTCCTTTCATTTCAAAACTAGGCAATCACCTTTTTCACTTCCTCTCTAAAACTGTGTGCATTGCTGTGCTATTTCACTTCCTCAAGAGAAACGTATGTGATTAAAGGATGAAGTTACTTCTGTTAATTACTGTGGGCTGAACTAAGATTAGTCTGACCTCTAGCAATGACTCTTGTCACTCGAGGGGGGGAGCAAGCAAACCAAGAAAAGAGAGATTCAAATGTCAACAAGTGTCCACAGCTGCCTGTCCTTGCTACCATAACCTGAAAGGCAGAGGTGCCTGTGAACGCTCAATTCAATCTGCATGTGGGAGTATAATATAAAAGACTTTGCATACATAGTCAGACTGCACACAGTAGCAGTGCAGTGCTCACAAGCTGTTTTAGTTAACTATGTATTCTCCTTCTGTCTGTAGATACCAGTGTAAGTTTTCCAGCCATTGTAGGGTATTTTTCCAGGCTCACTTTAACTGGAACCAGAAAAAGAAGATTTTCTTGTGGTAAAAGTTGTAAGCAGCAAGAGTCAGTTTGAAAGGCAGGATTTAGTCCCAGCATTATGGCTGTGTGTTTGAGGGAGATCCACAGCCAGTGGTATTTGAGAGAAGGACTCCTAGCAAATGGGATCAGAAGAAAAACAGAAGACAGAGAAGCTGAGAGGGGAAAAAGTGGAACATCAGAAGACTGAGAAAGACTTACTGTTAAACTACAGGCAGGACCTGAAGGTCCAGGATTTCAAAGGTGTTTAGAAGCCTCAAACCCATTTTGCTTAGCGGCTCTGGGTCCTCTGGCCTTTTCTAACTTGGTTGCCTTGCTTGTTAAAGAGGATGCTAACACATAGCTTCACAGGATTCACAAAGCTAAGTTCACTGAAGTTTGCATGGGAAGTGTGGGAGGAGATTCTTAAACATTAAAAAAGGGGAAAAAAAGGAAAACATGAGACACTTCGGCCTAGTAACATTCAAAGCAAGCACTGAGAGAAAGCATTCAGTGGAGTTACAACACTGAAGTCCTTTGCCCACAGAGCCATAACTTCAGAACAAAAAAATATCTGAAGCACCTGGACATCCCCTTTGTTCTGAACCAGCAGTACAGGCTGCACAGGGACATGGCAATAATTTAAAAGCTCGTTTTCTGCATCCAAACATCATGTCAGGATGAAATGCAATCCATCCTGCTATCATTTAATGAGCACCCCTGGGACCACTGTACCTTGGAGGCATGATGTCACACGTCAGCAGAGAGATTATTTGTTTTGAAGCTTGTGAATAGCTCTGAGACTTCATTTCAAAGTGCTCCATGCAGAGTCATGGTTCAAACCCTTCTGGTCTCACAGAAGGGCACAACTGACTACAGTTTCCCTGTGCTGTTTCTGAGCATCCTGTAAGGGATTACTAGATATTTAATTTTATTATTCTTTCTTCTCTTTTATGTAGGAATGGCTTTGTCATGAATTCCTTCATGTTCATGACACATTTTCTTTGGTGTCATATCAATGATGTCTCTGCTGAGACAAGCAGAGACAGCCACAGCAAAAAGCACTGCAACAAAAACTAAGGCATTCATTCCATTTCAAGTGATTTTTAATTTGTATACAGCCATTGGGAAAATCATAGTATGAAAGCCATCTTCAGACCTGTGACAAGACAGCTGTGCACTACACTGCATCTGTTTTCTCCTTTTGTAAGAATAAGCAATTATTACCCAGAATTTTATACCTCTCCCTTGAAGGGACCAAGATATTCATCTAGGGCAATTTGCTGAGAAGCCAACATTTTTTTACCAGATCATAATAGTTCATACTCACCTGGAAGCAACTACAGTGATACCTAGGTTTAGCAGCAGTATTACCTGATCAAAAATGCGCAGCATAGAAAATAGAGCCAATCATTCTGAATGGGTCATTTAATGCTGAATTGCTGAGCCTTATTCAGTTTTAAAGCACAAAGCTTTAAGATTAAAACCCCAGAGGTGCATAAAGGACCTCTCCTTCATCATGTCTACATTGGAATTTACTCTTGTATTAGCATTAAAACAAGAACAAACGAGAAGTGTAGGCACTGTGTAAGACTGCCAGCCTGTGTGAAATGGGGAGTAATTTCAATCATACTCTCAGTTTATTCCAGTGTTTTCCCTTCCATGGTGAAGGGCCATCAGTAAAGCCACGGTTCCTGTCCCAAGCACTCCATCATGGAGTGACAGTTCAAAAAGCATGGGAAGAGATACAAAACTGGAAAAGGTTCAGAGCACAGGGCATGTGATGTTGCTATGTAATCTTGGAGAAGGAAGGAAGGGGATCTGGAATGGCTGAAGAATTTGCAATGGGATCCAAAGACATTTTGACAGTGATGACTGTCACATTAGAGCTATTACTGCTCCACAGCAAGGCCCTTTCTGCTGCATGGGTGGCAGCCTGGAATCGGCCCCCTGAACCCCCTCACACTGCACAGAAAGCTTAGGAGGTGTAGCTTGTAGAGAGAAGCTCAGTGGGAAGAGGTCTTCAATGAGGATCAGGCATGGTGGTTCCAGACTTTGTAATTATAATCTGTTCCTGGCAACAGCGAAATTTAGATGGACAACAGAATGAACAGAGCTGCATTCAGTGGCTGCAAATCAGTGTTTTATGTTAAGTGAAATTATTGTACACCAATATGGACATAAATCTGGGTGATAGAGAGGGTTGATTAGCACAGCTCTACACTCCAAGTAATGCCATTAAAGATGCAGTGGGAATTTCAGGGAATTAATCATATTGATCACATCATTTCAATGATAATGCATCAGGCATTTTTATAGCAGATTAAATTAACTGTATCATTCATTAATACATCCCAGAATATTAACTATGCTCATGAATAAGTATTTTTACCCCCTTCCTGCAGACATTCCCTGGACCCCTCTGCTATTCCTCTTCCTCTCCTATCCTTTTTGCAGCAGGTGAGTGGAGGGAATACTGATGGCGTGATGCTGTTTCCCTCTAATGGAACGAGAGTAGCTTTTCCTTGAACTAGGCACAGGAGCCTGCATGCAATAGGAGAGATTAACGCCAGGTGGCAAATTACAGATGATTACAATAGGTGCATGTATACAGAAACAATGTAATATTGCCAGGAAAACAATGTATCTGGCAGCCAAATCTCCCTCTCCCTGCATGTTCCCTTTGAAAATACAATACTTGACTTTTTCAGCCTTCAGTGGAAATGTATCTGCTCCTTCAGTTATCAATTGTAGAACCCCTGGAAGATCAACAAGGACTCCACGCCCTCTGTGCTACTGTTATCACTGAGGCAGTGGGTGCTCCTAGGCAGGATCTGAGCCCTACCAATAGGCAATACCCACGCATTGATGAACGGAAGGAAATTATGAAAGGGAATTCCCTGCCCCGACAGCACATAACCCAAATACTATGTAGGAAGGGAGAGCACACAAGTAGGGTAAGGGCAGCCGTGGCAAAAGGCATAACACAAACATGAACAGTAGTGAGCTACAAATGGTGGTGGCCCATGAGTCTCATCAGTTTAGAGACGAAGGAGGAACACAGAAACAGGTAACAACTGGAGAGGTCACCTGTTCCTTCTTACCTGCTTTATGGCTCCTACTGCTGCAGTCCCTGAAATGCTCCATCAGCCACCTCTCCCCTGTTTGTGCTTCTTCAGGAATGGTTCAAAAAGTCAATTGCCTCTGCATTGACAATAGCCAGCAATTCTTTCAGTGCTTTTGGAGTGCCTTTCTGCTTACTGGCAAGGCTACCAGGATACTCTTCTAGTCCTTCAGCTGAATAAGCGTGGCACTGCGTTTAGCTGTGAAAAGACTTGTCCAAGGGCACACAAGGGTTTGATGGGCTTGCCACTGTCAGGCCACAAACATAGGGGCTTGCCAGCCATATACCACCTTTCACCACCCTCATGCCAGTCCAACCCCTCAACACTTCCCTTTCCCAGACAGTAAGTATCTTAGTTATTTTTAAAAGAATTTCATGTATCTCTTAGTCTGCAAACTGCAAAGTAAATATACATTTCAAATGAAATGGCTAGGACTTTGACGCTTCTTAAAATATACATTTTATTATTTTCTGGTATCTGCTATGAAGGTTTCATTCAAATTGTGAAGGTACACAGCCTTTACAAACTTCTTGAGTTAAAGGTGTTTGTTGGTGGTTTTATGTTCTGTTTCTTTCATGGCAGAGGAAAATACGTAGGCTATAAAATGTTGAAATTCATTAGATGTTTAGTATTACCTCTTCATATATGCTGTGGAATGCTTTGTAGAAATACTATATAAAATAAGGCAGACTTTGACAGGGAATTCAGTCATAAAATTTCATGGGAGAAAACAAAAAGTTCCAACAAGTTCCGCGCTGAATCCCCACTCTGCAGTGGGGCACGGGACATGTGGCGTACAGAAGCCCCCCTCCCTGGCGGCACTCTCGGGGGACCCAAGTCCTTGTGATCGAGGCTGCAACCTCAGATCAGACGTGGCGACCTGCTGAATTTAACATATTATTATTTTTGTAGCCAAGGGAAGATCAGGTGGTCGTCACTGGTTTCTGGGAGAACTACTGCAGTTCTGGTGCTCAGACAGTATACATTTCTTGTTTATTCTACTATTCTCAAGTGAGACCTTTTCAATAAAACTTATTTTAATTAACATAAATCAGACAATATTTAAACATACACATCTATCCTTACAGTGCAATAAAAATGTATCATTGTATAGTATTTTGTATTTGCATTATGAAAATAAAAGGTCTGTACATCAATTAAATGTATATTAATGAGTATGAATCATGTAAATTTGTAATGCATCTAAAGTTGGCTTTGGCTTTTAAGTATTTATAAATTCATAGAAAATATTGAACATCTAACAAAATAAATAAAACATATCATTTTAATCATAGATGCTAACGATCAACCTCAAAAATTCTTGTGTTATTTTTTACATTTGCTACTAAATTTCTTAAAGAGAACTCACTTTCAGTAGTGCTCAGAAGTGAATGATTGCACCTTCTGTGATGTGAAAAAATAGAGTACATCTATTTTTCATAGATCAAAAATTCCTTCATAGAGAGTTGCATTTTAAATGTCTGATTGTTCTACGTAACTGTCTTAAGTGCTTATAAAAAGCATGTAGCTTTCTCATAAAAGCTGTGAGTCTCTATTAACAGATATTTCTTTTTCACTTGCAGGATTGAGGATTAAGCAAAATCTTCTAGTGAATGTCCTTTTTATGAGGATTCTTCAAGGTCTTCCAGCTTCACACACTGGTATGAAGATATCGCAAAAATACGTTCACTAATAAACCCTCTTCAGTACAAGTACTGCAGCAATCCAGTGTAATTCCACTTGATAGGCTTATTTCATTGAAGTCCACATGGTAGTTTGTGGAAGTCAACCGCTGACCTCATGTTCTCTTGAATTTGAAAGTTCCCCAAGCGCATGGGCTAGCCTTACTGTAATACTGAAGAGACCAAAACAAATCTGAAATCACATGAATAGAAGTGAGCTTGAATAAATATGCATCTGGTTAGTAAATTACACACCATGGTCTAATTGCTATTCTGGTGGTGGTCGAAGGCTCCGCAGCTTCCTTTCATCTAGTCCTTTCCAGTATTTAAAGTTATTATCCAGATGCTGCATCAAATTTGGCAGGTCTGCAAATGCTAGGGAAGAGAGGGCAGAGTGTATTTAGTTTGCAGAAGTGAAACAGTCACATGATTCTGTCTGCTTAAATATCACTTGAAATGTCTGGGCAACTGTGTTAAGTAGGAAAGCTTAAATCTGTCATACTGATACTTGAAATGGGTTTGGCTGTATAGCTGTCATCACTCATGTACCACTCAGGCCACTGAGAACAGTTCTGTAAGTCTACTGAATACTGGTATTGCAAGTCCCAGCAAAGGGACCCAGTTTTCCATGAGGGGTATAGTTAATTATGCTTGTAATTATTCTGCTTCATCAGATCTCAGTCACATGTCATGATCTGGCCTTCAGGAGAGTCACATTTCTGACCACTTTTACCACGGAGGCAGCACTTGGAAGGAAACAGCTGCTCCCCCAAGCAGTTTCCAGACTGTAGAAATTTGTCTTGAAGAGTAACTGATATTAACATGGACAAAATGACGGTGCCCAAAGTACTATCAAGGAGAATATGTTCTGTTCTCCATTTACTGAGAAGCAAGTTTAAAATGAAGAAAGTTAAACGTTTCCTGACTCTAATATATTAAAGAGAAGCCACGAGAATGGTTTGTAGCAGTGTCAAAATACTTCTAAGCAATAATGAAGTTATTAAGCTTACTTGAACTGCAGAAATCTTCCCTTTTCTCTCCCTTTCTTTAGGAGCCATAAGAAAGCAATTTTCTATCACAGTAGTTTCAAATGTTCACAAAATACTTATTGTCAGGAATTATAGCAGAGTTTTGCTTACCATCCCAGGCATCAAACATATCAGTGATGAAGTAATCGATGAATGATATTTGGGATTTGGGGATGCTGCAAGTATTTCTGTCAAAAACGGGCATCACAACAGGTAAACCTTGTCTCTTTTCTTCATCGGTCTGCAAAAAACACTCTTGTGATTATTCATCTAAGACACATTCTGTTAATGGGCTTCTTTTAGTAACAGATTGTTTGGCACTGACTAGAGCATCCAACTGCTAAATAAACAGAGGAACGTGCATCAATCTGAAGAAGCAGCAATTTAATCTTAAGCACCTGGTCGTCTAGGTTTCAGCCAAACAGCAGGCGAATAGTGCCTTCCAGTGTTTCCCACAAAGTGATACATTTACCTTCTGCATCTGCACACAAAGCTAACCCTAAGTAACTTCACACATTACTGATACAGTTATGACTACTTTGGAGCTAAAAGGTGCTCAACCATTCTCAATCTCTGATGGAAGTGACATTTTGTACAACTCAGAGATGGCAAAATATCTTTTTTATCCTCTTTTTCCCCCCTTGAGGCACCAAGTCCCAGTTGCAGTATTTGGTCTATCATCTGTAATAACGACTGCCCTCTCCTCTTCCCCATCTGCCTAAAACCTTTCTTCAGCACAGTATGCTAAGGTCTTACAGCATTTCTTGGAGTGACTGCTGTTCCCATGCTAACACCAGGACCTAAAGATTCAATTCTTGAGGCGTAGCCAGCACATGGGTACACAGAATGCACCCTTCCTCTGCCTCTTGTGATGGGAATGCGTTTGCAGGCAAAACTCAAAAAGCCCAGCTCCAAACTGAACAACTTGAAAGCTTAGTTCTTCCAAAAACTGCACTGTAGAAGTTGTCAACTTTCATTTGTCTGAAGGCATCTAGTCTTGTATTGGCATGAGTAATATCCCACCATTTAAAATAAAAAAGTTGTTATTTTTCACATTATGTAATGCAGCCTTAGATGTTCTGGGACACTGGCAGTGTATGCACGCTTCTCGTCCCTGTTAAAGAGGTGCTCACCTGGAATTTCAGCAGCCCAATTTAGCTGCCTTACCTGTGCAAAGTACTCCTCAGAGATGCGTCCAGCCCACTCTATACACTGCTCTATGGGTCTGCATGGATTGGAAATGTCAGCACACTTTATCAACATACGTTTGATAAGGATACGGTTTTCAGCAGACGTGAGAACAGTTTTGATTGACTCTCCATCACCATTATTCTGTAACATTTAAGAATTAAAAACAATCCATTAGCAAGGTCTCTGTGCACTTACTCAAAAGCTTTGTGCCTTGGGAATGCTTTCAGCAGATCCTACAGGGATCAGTTCTGCTACTGGCTACCATATTTAATGTCCAACCAAATTTGTAGGGGGATTATAAATGTTAGCCACAGCTCTGAACTAGCACTGAACTCCAGTTTCTGGATTCAGTCACTGTCTTTGTGACAGATCTCTGGGGCATCTTTGGGCAAGTCATCTAATCCCTCTATGCCTTATCTGCCTCCTTAAAAGTGTGGAGAGGATCCATTCATCACTACACACATAGTGATGAGCACTGTGTAGGCAGAAAACTGTAATTCTCTGCTGAAATCCAAGGATTAATGGACTTGCACGTTAAGAGTGGAATAGCTGGTTTAAAAAAAAAAAAAAAAAAAAAAAAGGACTGACCCGAGATGCACGGTCATCCTCTGCACGCAAACCTCATCAGTGTGAACATCAATCATTCTGACAGCACTGCTGCTTATTAGCAGAGTCAGATCCCACATTGCCTCCCAGGCATACTCCTCATTCCCTTCCACTGGAGCCATTTTAGTCCATCAGTCTCTGACCTCACTGGGAATTTTGCTTTCTGAGAGTTTATCAGTATTAAAGCAATATATTAGAAACATGCTTCCGAGCAGCCTCATCTTTCCTCTGCAAGTCTAGGAAAGTTTTCAGCCCACACACGGCTTATATTTGGTTCCCAGGCTGCACATATAAGCGCGTCAATGGTACTCTATATTTGGAGCCAGTATACAGCTAATATGAGTAAAGACTGCGATGATCCAGATTAGAAGCTGTTTTCTGTGGAGCTCGGATGAAGTAAGTTTCCAAAGGACAGAGATTCAGGATTAAAATATCTTAAAAAATTACCTATAAGTACAACATTATTACTTGACCCTTTATGGATGGGTTGGTACAGAAATTTACAACACCCTCTACTCAGAATAGAAACTCTTTGAAACAAGGAATACACTAGACTTCTCTGGCACCTAACAAGGTCTTGGTCCCTAGTCAGAGCAGTGAAGAAGTACCAGTAATAATAATGCTAATAATAATAATAATGGGCCACGAGTTCCTGCAGTACGAAGAGGGAGATACAAAGCAGCAGAAACATTCTGAGCTTTTATTAGGACATATTTTTCAGAAGAGAGTTCTTGTGGGGAAGAAAGTCATTCTTGAAGGAAGAAACTGACAATAATAAAAAAATTATTATTTGGTAGTATACTGGCTCAGAAACACCAGTTTCACAGTTTCTACCGAAATGAGACTCCCAAACCAATTCTTTTCCCTCATTTTTAGATATGTGGAAGGGAAAATACAGCAGAAGCAAAAGTGAGGTCCATACACCTCCAAATGCATGGCAAAATTATGCAAGAGAAAGCCAAAGTAAAAAGTGATGGAAGCTCCAGAAACACAAGCAGTGTGTAAAAATTAAGCATGGAAAATTATTAGAGATCATTCAGTTAAGGATAATAGAGAATATCCCAGTAGGTAAACCACCAGGAATCAAGAAAGGATGTTCGCTTCCGTGATCTGTTCAAACCAAGGGCACAGTTCTACTTGCTGCATGCGGATGTCTTGGGAATAAAATGTGCTAACTGTGCTTAGTCCCAGCATCCTGCTCAGAGTGCAGAGGTGTCTCTGCATGTCAGATGTTGGCTTCCTGTCATAGGCTTAGGTGACATCATGAAGGGAAATGGGAGGATAAAGGATGCTGGAGCTGGAAAGGATTTTTTTCAGTTTATGAAACAAAAGAAGAAAGGAAACAAAACAGAGCAGCTTCTCAGCATGGCTCTTTGAACAAATATGTATAAAAATAATAAATAAAAAAAATAAGTGGAACTGTCCCATTTGGAACACATGGCTGGCAGCTCAGCCTGCAAACACTACACTGAGTCACTGCCATGACTGGAAATCAGGCCAGGAAACACACACTGCCACTGCAACCAGATACACAACCAGACTTGAAAGAGTATCTGCCAGTAGTGTTCTGGTAGTAACAAGCACAGCAAATGATTGAGTTTACCCACTCACACATTACGGGCCTTTTAATAGGAACCTGCTGAATTGAGAAACTCCCTACCAAAAGAAGGGAAACATTTTGCTTCTTGTTTTCAATAAAAATTGTATAGTCTTTGTCTTTCTTCCCATCCTTGGGCAGAATTTGCTGTGAATCACTAATGCCTTGTGGGGCAGATTATCTTCCTGCAGCCCCAAGGGCTCAAGGGCAGAATTAAACTTTTGTTTGATTTCTGTATGTCACTGTATTTGTTTTTACTGTCTGACTGTACAGGTTCAAGCCGCATTCTTCAGCAGCAACAGCTATTCAGCTCTCCATAACAGGCAAGAAGAGGAGTTTGGCTCTTTGGATGGATGCTGCTGCTCAAAAAACTACTGCATCCCAATTCCTGGGGCTGTGAGGAGGGCTCTGCGCACTGAGACAGGCCAGTACAGAGCCCTCCAGCAGGACCAGGTGCCCTACAGAGTTACACACCCCACAAGGTCAGCCAGCGCAGTGCACTACAGCCAGCAGCAGCAGCTCCCTTGTTTTTCTCCGTCTATTCCCCTCCCACGCTGAATGCTGCTATGTTCATCCAGAAGGGCTGCCCAACTGCATCCCTGCAGATTTTCAAGAGCTATAAAGACAAGCCATTTCTCAGGAGTACTGAGAGAACAGGTCCTCTAGTAAGCCTACATGCCAGACTACACTGGGGGTTGATCAGGGATGTGGTATGGTAGCACTGGGATGAGTAAAGGAGATGCCATCAAGCAGCTCCTTCATCTGCAGACTATCGTGCAGAGACAGCAAAGTGCCCTGGCTTTTCCTGGCTAGCTCACTTGCTTGTTATCTACCAAGAATTGCTCCCCCTTCTTTACTTCTTGTTTGTTACAGTCAAGTAACTGAGCCGAGAAATGTTTAGCCTCACAAATTTCCATCCATTTTGCTGGCTTTATGTTTCCATTAAAATATCCTGAAACAAAAAAAGTCTATCAGGCATTCAAATAAATGTACGTGTTATTTCTTAAAATCGTTCTAAGCAAAACTGCTTATGTGGAAAATTCCACAATCATAAATTAATACATATATATATTTAAAAAAAGGTCTACAATGAAAGAGCTTGATCATCTACAGCTATGGTTGTAGGCTAGCCTGCAGGCTGACACTTCACATTAAAAGATTTTGTTTAATACTGTGCATAACTGCCAATTTAAATTGTTTGGTTGAAGTTTCCCCACCAGGTGTCCACCTCAGGCAAAGACTTTTTTTCCCCTGAAAATTGCAGTTAAAAATATTTTGGTGGCTTCTAAATATGAGGTTGGGGAAAATAAGCTCTTCATGCTGATGTTAAAAATTATTGCTGTTTTTCTATTTTTTAATACCCTCACATCTTTATGAGTGAGGACCTGGAATTTACGTGGAGGGATAGTTTGGGAGTAAACCAGTCACCACCCCTTTGAAAATCTAGTGGACAAGTTACAAACTTTGGAGAAAAATATTGTGGTTTGTGTAGACTCAATAGGGATTGCTGGAGCCTGGGACTGAACAGGACTCTCCCTGCAACTGTAGTTCCTGACTGTGCTGGACCAGGCACTGCCCAGGCCCCGGTTTTGTAACTAAGAACAGGGAGCCAGTCTCTCCTGTACTTGCAGTAAAAAAACACCTGCAGAAAAACAGCAGAAGGGAAAATGAGGTTGTTGCCTGATTTGAATGCAAAAAAGGTGAAGAGAAGGAGCAAAGTGGCACAAAAGTCCTGGAAACTGTGAAGGAGAGAGAAGACTGGCAAGCAAACACAACTGCAAGAAGGGAGGAAGGCTGAAGAAGGAGGGACTTGTTGGGTGAGGAAGCTAGTGCTGGCAAATGGAGGAGGAAGAGAGGCAGAGCTAGTGAGAAGCCAAGGAACACAACGGTGGGTGAGAAGTGAAAGCAGCACGACAGGATAGTGGGCAGTGAAGGGGCTTCAAAATCAGCAGTCGGTGAAAAACAATCTGACTATACAATTAAGGGCTGACTGCATCATAACACATGCATATAAACGGAGTCATCAGGTTGAAAAGATGGTGGTAGTCCTGTCACTTAGTAACCTTTGACAACAACTTTATAATTTAAGCCTGTTTTTTCATCATTCTTCCTTTATTTCTAATAGATAGGAGACCAACTATGCTAAGCCTTTGTTATGGCTTAGCTATTAAATGATCAATCTAAGGACAAATGTGTGCACAAACTAGTGCTGGTCTTCTCTAGCTTCTGGTAGCAGCAAACAGGCACTTGGAAGGAAGTGTAGATATGTCCTGGGCACTGAACTTCATAATTACACAAGGTCCAATACAGCACCCACAAAAATCAACAGTATTAGTCTGTCTGTGACTTTACGCCACATTCTGCACCGTGAGGCTGTCTGGGAAAAATACTTCATAGCCACAGACTTAACAGCCTTTCTCCTAGTTTAGTCAGTAAAACCAGTATCCTGCTGGGACTTTGGCTTCACATTCACATAGTTCTTATTAGCATCACTGGGTGCCAAGAACAAAGCTAATTATAGCACATACTCCTGTGGACAAAGGTACTCTCCTTCAGTTAAGCTCCAATCTCCTTCTGATGGGTGAAGGAACAAGACCTGTTCCTCTCCCACCTTCAGATAACTAAAAAGACTTCACCCCCCCATCACACAGAACAGTCATAAATGTGGCTTTCTAAAAAACATGGTAAGAAAACACAGAAAACCATTACAGCTCCTGCAGGACGTTGCCACTGATGCAAACTAACTATTTCTGAAAATCTTCTCTTTGCAAAAACCATTCCAACAAAATTATACACTGCTCTTACTGGCAACAAAACTGCTGGTTGAAGCTGTTATTGAAACTGGTGTGGTTTTTCAGAATGAGTTCTTAACAGGCAATTTCATTGTGTCCATGGGGTTCCAGATGGCTATTGATTATGTCTATATGATGCATAATGCCACCATCATCTATTTTAAAGATTAAAAAAGAAAGTAGACAGAAAACCTATGAATGCTGCCAGGCAGCACTGGAGGCTGAGGGCCTGCATTTCCAGAGAATGCACCATATGGCAGTCAGTATACCTGCCCTTATGCTGCACCACCAGTGGTTCCCGTTGTGAGTGAGGGAGTAATTCAGCTTCTGTTCTGAGGCAAATCTTGGCCCCTTTGCAGAAATGGCCAACAACAATGCCAGATCTTGCCACTAGCACTCTCTCCATGGGAGTGACTGGGTTCATACAACACAAGCTTCTGGTCCCAAGTATATCATCATAGCACTGCAATATTAAGAGGATCCAAGTGAGTTCCACTCATCCTCAAAATGTGTGATGACCGTGTTAAGCAGAAGGGCATTCAAACCCAGAGGTGAAAGTCACATTTCTAGTCTCTCTTTTTTTCATGTTTCTAATGAACTTTCTCAGAACACCATGTGGGGATTTCCTATTGCCAAGGTTTCCCACTCTCTGCCTAGTCATTTTAAGGAGGACTTGCAGTGTTTGCTTACCCCATTTTCTTCTAGCGCTGCCAAGGGTTTATTAATGCTGTTGACAAACTTGTTGACATGCTCAAAGTGCTTTGTCATTTCTGTTGCTAAGACCATGTCAATAATGGCTTGGCGAAGGGTTCGATACTCATTCCTGTTTAAAGAAGGAAACAATTAAGAAAGCTGGCTAGTTCAAAGGGCTGCTTGCTAAAACAAGTCTAACAAAAATGCTACAGACCATTTCCGTTGAAGAGAGGTGCTGGGGGAAGAAAGAACAGTAATAAAGGCTTGGACAGCTGCGTCTATGCTGGATGAAGTACCCTTTGGTGTCAGAGACATGACTGCATGTGCTAAAGGCATGACTGGATCTCTAGGAGAAACAGTGCAAGAGCTGGTCAGAAGCACAGGCACCAGCTACTCAGGAGGGCTGCCAGGACATGCCGCACCGGCACGTTCCCAAGGCTTTTAGCACAGACATGCGGCAGTGGCTCATACTCCAGCCAAGTTTTCAGCAATACTTTTCTGCTGTATATTGAGAGGGCTAAGGCAACAGTCATATCCTCACCCTAAATGCCTTTCTAGGGCTGTGAGAAGAACAACAGTTCCTTCACTGTCCTTCCCATTGCAACAAGGCATTTAATTTTTGACTGATGCTCTGTGCCTCTTTCTATCCTTGTTCTACCCAGGAAACATGTACCCACTCAGCCATAGGTTGTCCTCTACGTCCAATGATACAAAAGTATTCTTCTAGACTTGCTAACATTAGGATTTACACTAAGTTCCTTAGATAGGGTCCACCTTTTTATCTACAGGAGGAACTGAAACCATGGGATTAGTCGTAAGTCTGTGCAGGACAGGCAGAAGCACTCTACTGTTTCAGAAGCAAACTTCCACAAGGGCTACGGACTGTTATACACAAGGCACTGCCTTCCTCTAGGATGCTTGCCTGCATTATCTTACGTTACATAGAAGAAAGTGAGAGATGTCAGTGGGCAGACAGGGAACCTGGGCTTTAAGCTTACCTCTCCATGTTTTTAAATATATTGCATTTGTCATCCCGGGTGGTGAGCTGGAAAGCCAGGGCAGCATGATGGCTCTCCAGCACTGCGGTGTCATTGTAGAGAATTGCTAGCTCACTGCCAGCATTGCACAGGAAAGAATTTGTTCTTCCTGGGTGATCCACATCATGGACTGTGGCAGCAATGAGTGCGGCAACCTCATCAATCGGATCCAAAGTTTGCTGAAAATAGAAGGATGCTTAGTTTTCCTGGCAGACTCATTAGAAACCCTACTCTGTCCATAAGATTAAGCCAAGTTGCTGAGGAATAAAAGCCAGAACTCTGCAGATCAGTAAGGGTCAGATGTTCTAGACAGAGCAATGGGAAATTCATTATAAGCTTCAATGAACAATGCATGACTTTTTTGGCCATTTTGTGCCTCTTGAATTTTGCCTTAGCCACACCTTTGACAAAACACATCAAATTAAACAAATGCAAAGTAATAAATTAGTTTGTGTTTTCTAACAACACAGAGACCACCTTCACTCAGAGTTAGGGTATTTGGCTTGGAAAAAAGACCAATACTGCTAAAAATTATTCTATTTCCACCAGACCCATTAATTTATTTTGGAAACTTAATGTGTCCTAATCACATTCCACTTACATGCTGGCTAGGTTTACAATTTGTAAGGAATGTTTCCCATATATCTGTTTCCATAATAACAATGTCCTGGGGCTACAGCTAATATGAATTCTATGAAGAATACTTGATGGTTTACATCCATGAAAAAATTACACGACACTGTTCTATACTTCCGGTATCAGATCCTGGTTCTCTTAGCACACTGCAGTCCGTGCTTTATGTCTGCCTACATTGGTCATTGCTTTATGTCTAATTACATCTACCCTATAATGAAATACAAAAATATTTTGAATTTTAAGGTTTTAATACCGTATTAATAGCATAAAGGAGAAAAAGAACCAAGCATCTCAGAAATATATTGTATACATTTGGAAACCAGCCTTTATGCTGTGTTTATGCTGGCCTTTTTGTGAAGGATCACAGATACAAAACAATTATGTTAAAAATCTTAATAAAATGAAAGAGACGCAAGAGCAGAAATGTTCCCAGTTGAATCTGGGAGCAGGGCAGATAATTTGCTTTCCAATTACCTTGAATTTAAGGTCCGAATTCACTATTGGCTTTGACAGTACCATTCAGAATGGTTACACTTGGTAGGTGAAGACACAATCCCTACCCTACTTTACACCTCTTGAAACTAATGCAGTGACTTGGCTTTGATGGAGCTAGGGTATTATTCATTGAGGACTGTCAAGAAGGTCTTGTGGACAACAAGAAAAGGCAAAGAATTATTTCTATTCTAGGTTCATAGTTAGCATTGTCTGAAATACTATCTACCATGTGTTAGCTTTTTCCTTCTTTCTTTCAGCTGCTGCTCATGAGATTCTATTTTTGTGGTATGAAGTTAGGAGAGAGAGATTTTTAGAACAGGCTTTCCTCAGAGAGACACACTGACCAGTCTGGCTGAGAAAGACCTGTGCAGATGGGAAGTGGCCAGAAACTGGAGAATACGTGACCTGTAAGACCACAGCAGTGTATCTCACACTTATTTCCTGAGTCTGACATAAGAAACTTCGCAGGGATTTACAGCACCTTCACCCCTGACTTCAGGTCAAGGATTCTAACTTTGTCATCTTAACTCCTATGGCAGAGAAGTGGAAATGATTCTGAGAATACTGCTTCAATTTGGGAGCCAGAAAATTTTCCCAGGCAAGAACCGAGTTCAATTTACTGAAAAAAAATCTTCTCGGTGTGAGTTTCAGTGGCAGAATCTGTCCTTCTGTATTTAGATTAAGTTGAACTCTGGACAACACAAAAGCAGTTGCGCTGTAAATTTGAAAAGATAGAGAATTTTGAACTTTGCTTCTGCTCCTGCTGCAAAATTTTTGTCTCCTCCTATGCCTACAGAGGAATGGAGATAACATTCTGGAAAAGGAGGCAGCAGTCATGCTTCTGTGGCATTGAAATGAGTCCAGATCTTGTCTGTTTTTCATAGGTATTCTTGGGAAGACCAGCTAAACCTCTGGCAAATCAGGGGCTGAAAATATCCAGTGAAGTTCTGTTCCCACTTGGCATTTTTAAGTCAGCCTCTGGAGAGCACACTAATGAGCTGCAGCTCCAAGTTAAGGGACTTACTACAGTTTTAATGAGCTGTCAGAAGCTTGTTTACAGTCACAAATGTCTCAGCCAGGTGCCCATCACTCGCACTATCCTTAGGCAGCCCAATTCAGGGTAGGAATTTCTACTCAAAAATGCAACTCAGAAATATGTACTGCCACTCCACTGCATACACATGCAAGCACTGTTTTAATTCCCCTTCTCCAGTCTGCCCTCTAGGCATGTGAGAACAAAGGTTGCTCTGATTTATTCTGGTTGTCAGTGGCTCTAATACACCAGTGGGTGTTTATAGTAAGAGGAACTTCAACAAGTAATCTTTTTCAGTGCTCTCCTCCAATGCAGTCTCTTTAGGCCTCAGGGCATCTCGTCCAGTGGGTGATAAAGCTTTGGAAGCACTAAACCTACTTGATGGCCTGTGTTGTCCTGGGAGTCTTCTGCAAAATTACCATCACAAGGCATAAGAGATGGTGATATATTACATTAAAATCTGTATTTGGCGTGTAGCGTCACAAAAATAACTGTGTCATTAGCTCACCTATCTCAGAAAGTTTAGCTAGACGAAGAAGTTTTGTTTTAAAAGGTTTTCTTATTCTCCCATCAAGAATAGCTCAATTCCAACAATATTAGTATCCATCCTTCCATATATACTGTAAGAGAGATCCTAGAACTCATGTAAAGCAGACGAGTTCTTTCACCTCAGAGTTACTAAACTGCTTGGCACTAGATAGACATTTGGCTCTTGGCACCTTTTTTTGAGAGATCTTCCTTTGGTCACACCTGTAGTTCCCACCTACACTGTTTCTTATAAGTGTGGACTCACCTTTACTCTTTCTTTAGACAAGAAATAAGCAGTGGCATGTAGTACATCTGCTGAATGAGTAGAATTATGGTAGGAGTTGGAGGAGTGGTAGTTAGCTTCAATAACTTGTAACCACGACCTCAGAGTTGATTCTGAACAGTTTAAGAATTCACAGATTCCAAAGCGAGCAAATATTTTGAGACCCAGATAAACCAAAGGCCTGTGGAGAAAAACAAACACGAAGTTTTAAAACAAATGAATTTGAAAGAATATTACATAGCATAAGTAGTATGAATCTATACAGCATTGTTAACCAATGACATGTCAGATTAGGTATAAAGACTTGTTACAGAATTACAATCCAGACCTCTAGAAATGTTCTGCCTACCCATCACATGCAGACATTCAAAATCATGCCAGTTCCTGATACTTCCAGAAATATTAAAAAGGCTCTGCATTGCTGCAGCACTACATATAGCAGTATTTTGGGGCTTGGGGAGTCTGTGTTGGGTAAAGGTATACTGCAGTCAAAATGAGATAAATCTGCAAGTACTAAAGTTTGCACACGAAAGGAGGGAGGTAATCTTGCTTCTGCCACAGATTCCTAAACTAGCTTGTTTACAGTTAGACTAAGTATATCTATACTATACAATGCTGCAATCACTATTCTTTCTGCACTCTAGATCTGCTCCATTTCTTTAACGCCCACCCTTGCAGGCTTCCATTACTCATTGACTTTGCATGCAACACAGAATGAGAGATGGATGCATTCTGGAAGCAAATGACCAGGCCAGAGTATGCCATTCCTAGAAGGCTATAAGGGCCAGATGAACTTTCAATCCAACCCAGTCAGAGACCTGTCTCCAAGAATAGCCAGCATCATTGTATTCTGGTACTCTTGCTTCTCCCAGGTCAAACCACACAATTTAAACCCAGACAACTGGCAGTTGAATGAAGATGAGAACATCAGTACATCCGAAAGCTGTGAAAGTGCAATATGTTTAATAGAGCAAACGAAAAAAAATCAAGTTTTAGTCCACTAGCCTTTTTTTCAAATCCAGTTAATACCACTATTTTCTTGTCCAATACATCTTTTGCTTAAGAAGAACAGGTGTAGTGGTAAATATTTGCAAATGTGGATTCTTAAAAATAGATCTTAAACCCTTATTTCGGCATCTCACTTTGCTGCTTGATTCCAGATGCATCAAGCACTCTGATTTCTAGCTGCACCTGACGGGTGAGGTGTGGTAATTCAGAGTTGCTGAGGTCATTTAGAGTTGGATGTACAATGTTTGGCAAAAACACTCAACAATACTGTGTCATATAAGAGAATCATAACATATTAAAGTTAAATCCCCCCCATGTAGCACTGTCAGGCAAAGGTCTCTCCAGGTTTCTGTGTCAGGGCACTGTAGTGCACTAAAGCTTAGATTTAATGAATTATCTTGGCTTTACTACCATATATCTTCTTGGACTTGAAGACAATACTAATAACATATTCATAGTTGTGATTCACTGAAGATCCCTTTAATTCTCTTAATAAATGAATTGCCTTTATTTAAACACAGCAGGAAGCCATCATAATTATAATACCTTTAATAATAAGAGGACAGGCAACAAAATACCTCCGTTGTCCCTCTGTGGTCTCTCCAAATCAATAAGAACAGAGAAAAGTATCTGGTGATCTCGTGCATGTTGGCTGGGATAATCAATTCTTCAGTTACTGCGATGTGTGTATTAAATGTTGTAAATCACACAGACTGACTAAATTTTTATTTTTTTTTTAAGTACTGTATATATAGCATTTCATTAGAAATGGAAATGTAGCAAAGCAAAAAATCCCCTAAAGTAACTGGATGCAAATTTCTTCACTTAGAATAAAATCTCTTTAAAGAAGAATAAAAAACTGATTTTTTCCCACTTTTTTTTTTTGCGCATAAAACCATGGTCTGAAAATAAAGTGCATATATGTTAACTAAATGCCTGATACCTTTCTCAGACATTGTTTTTGAATACCTTTCAAAGCTCTTACAGATCTGGGATTTTGACAAGGGCTTAAGATAGTCAATTCATTGCAGGATCTAGCCGCCAAGTTAGCATCTCACAGAAGCTTTAAGCTAAGACAAAGCATGATACATGAAACTAGACCCAAAGGAAAACTTTAGATAGGCATCAGCAAATAAAAACAAGGATTTAAATAGAAATATCAATTTACAGTCTTAGTTGGAGCATTTGCTACTAATGAAGTATAGTCTATCAGAACTGCTTTTGAAAATTTCTATGATGGAAATTGGTATGCCCTACTTTTTATCAGTAAATATTCTTCATTAATCTTATACATAAAATGTAGCCTGCCAAGATTTTAGAATAAAGACCTTCCTCTAATCCCCAAGAAAGGCAATAGGAATTCTGCTGAAAAGCTGTATTTGAACTGTTTAGGAATAAAAATTACCCAACTACATGGAGAGAAAATAAAACATGATCTGTATCAACTGATCAAATTAAGACCAGCATGTTGACTCTGCGTGTAGTTGGCTGTAATCTGAATTTGAATCCCCACAAGACAACAATTTGATTTGTAGAACTTTTCTATTATTGAGAACAGAAAAGGAAGGCTTCTAAAATGATGTTGTTTTGTTATTATACCATATCAAAGGTATATAATCTTCACTTACATCCACTGGGAATCTGCAGGAAATAGTGTATGATGAAAACAGAAGATATTTAATGGGTTCATACACAACTAGAAATGACAATGAGAATATTTCAAACATTTGACTTTGAAAATAAAAGTAATTCCATTTTAAAAGCACAGGTAGAGAAATTAAAGAGCTGATTACAGAATGACATTTAAATCAGTTTTCAGCAACTTCAATTTATGAGCTCTTGAGTTTACTGACCTTTTATGGGTGGCAGCCTCAAGTTCAAAGATATCAAAATCCCAGTGTTCTTCATTTTCCATTGCCTGTGTTATCCGTGGGGGTATGTCATTGAGGGAGATTGGAGAGATCAAACTGCCAGCGACCTGATGAGTTTCTGTTGAGGAATATATTTGCAGATCACTATTAATAACCCTGAGATACATTTTTACTTAATGTATATGTTCTTTTTTCTGTAGTAAAGCCTGGCAACTCTCACTTCTATAAAGCTCAGTAATGCTGCAGAACAATGCTAACACATAATAATGAAACAAAACCAAACAATGCTTATAAAAAAGAACATCTGATCACGTTTCCTCTGTTTCTTAAATTTATTAACATGTTGTAATATCTCAGTAACCGCCAAATTAAAACTTACGTTTTGCTGACAATATGTATTCGTTCCCTGATAATCTTCGTAAACCATCCTGTTCAATAAAAGTTGAGAGTTAAATGCAGGGTATAGTACAAACAGTTTATAAGATGATGACACCAAACAGTAGCACAATGAGTTTAGAGAAGCCTGACTGTAACCTGTCACAGTCATCAAGGCTGCCTCTCCCTTATTTGTGTGTACTGTCAAGATTTGCCTGGTTTACATATAGTTCATAATGGATGAGAAAATGCAAGATATGGGACACAAACTCAAATTTCTCAGGTGCAGATGGAGGTCTGGAATTACAGCCTCACATCCACCTTTGTCTGGACAACAAAGACACAGGTTCTGGATGTGTGCTGCAAACTAGACACAGTATGTCCACATACTTCCCATCAACAAGCAAAGGTGGGTGATGGGAGGAAAGGGATGGAGACACGCTTCTGCTCCCCTCCCTCTGGTATTGGCAGATCAGGTCACCTCAGCAGCATAAGAATCTCATGAGTTGTTGCTGGGATTGCAGAGTGACAAATTACTCTGAGGCTTCCCTTCTATCAAGAAGAACGCATGCTTGTTTATTCTCCAACTCAGTGCCTCCCAGGCTTAATTCTGGCACGATGCCTAGACGTGCAAACTGAGACGAAGGATTAAAGCTAACAGAATAATATATTTAATATTTACTTTTCAGCTCGTAATTCTAAATGCTGTGGCCCAAATCCTGCTTGCTCTTTCGGTGCATACAGCTGTTAGTTACTGCGCATTAATGTTCAGCCCATGATGTAAAACAACAGTTAGTAAAAAAAAAATAATAAATCTTTCTGAATGCACCTTACTAACAATGTTATGCACTCAAAGTATAGCAGAAGTGAATGTGGATGCTATATCTGAACATGCAATGTCTGCAGTTAAAAGAATTATTACATCTCATTTTTATTTTCACATTTGTAGGTAAATTAGTCTGGAGTTTTGTGATTTAAAAGGAAAGGGACTACAACTCCTATAATTGGCTCAGGAGTCTTCAGCAGCACTGCTATGACACAAATATTTAGGACACCAGATGCTGTGTATCATTTAGAATCAAAGATTAGTTTTTTAAGAGTTGAAATAGTAGGTGTAATTGTATCTGGCAAATTCATCTTTAAACTCCAAATGCCCTTCCCATCATGAAGTCTGCTTGAGAGTTCAAATCCAATAACCTACTACTTTCTCCCCTACTTAGACATAACTTCTGAACATGAAATGGAATAATATGATTCTGTTTTCAGCAGACCCTTTGCTGGAAAAATGTTTCTCCCAGATAATTTTAAAACTCGGAATATACCATATACCATCATGCTCTGAAATGGATTTTCTCAGCTTTTCTATCGCTCCATAAAATAGCCTTTAGTTTTATTTTTAGTAAGGATTTTGTGTTCTGCAATACTGTTACCTACAGTGTGTAGGTAAACTGTGTGTTCTGGGACCATGGACTGAATACAGTCAGAATACAAATGTATGTCAGAATCAACAATTCACAAAGAGGAGAAAACAGTTGAGTTTATGGACTGTGTGTATTCAGCAGGAGAAAAGATTAACTTTGAGACTCTAATGATTATATGTACCAATATTCTTCCTATGTTTTTATAGTTAAGGTAACAATATATTTTGTCTACTGAGTTAGTAAATTCAACCGTATATGAACCATTCAGGTCTTCTCCTGGAATTCTTGAAGTCTCTCATACGTTTCTCCTGATTAGATATTTGCTGTGGTATTTTAAAAGGCAAAAATACATGTAAACTGTTTAAGCATTCTGATGGATATTGCAAAGGCATCTTGATAGTTACGGCATGGAATGATAATAGCCCAGAGACATCTCTGGAAAGCTCGCATCTTGTGAGCCTTTTTGCATGCAACACACTGCCAAATTTTTTCCTGAGGCAGCCTTTTATATGCAACCTACAGACTAATGGGAACACGTATCCTTAAGGCACAGGTAACATTCATCCAAGTTCATCTATTTATTATCAGGAGGGTCAGACTCCAGGCTCTGAAGGTTTGGGTTCAATTCTTGCTTTGCTACATGCCCTTTGTTCAACTTTGGGTACAACGCTTCTTTTTCCAATGCCCCTGTTCCTCCTTTCATAACGTAACAACATAATACATGCCTTCCTCAGTCTTTTTCTTGCCTTATTTATTTAAATTATGAGTTCTGTGCAGGCACAATTGTGTTTTAATACATGACCATTCATGTTTCCAGCTTAAAGCACTCTGATCTTTCTATGAGTCTCTGCGGGTACAAATATAATCCAAGAAATAGAAACAAAAATACATATTCTGCAATCTCTTGGAAACACATTCTTTCTATACACTGAAAAGCCCCCAAAACATGCCTTGCTAATTCTAATTAAGAAATACAAGTGTCTAGCTATCCTTCTGTCTTCCTCTCCCATCTATACCTTTCTAACATGAATCACATTGAAATAAGAATTGGTTTTCCTTTCCATTTCTAGCAAAACTAATGCTTCAAAAGGACCAGTCAATTTTCTTCCCGTTTTCATATAAATGCAGGGGGAAAAAAATCCACCAAAAGAGGTGTGCAGTTTTTCCTGAAAATTTGGCATTGTAGAGGTAAAGCACATGCCATATGACAAAGATCGAGTAACTGGGAAAATCAGGCAGTGGAACATTAATCAATAGCTGTTTGTGGCAGTTAGTACTTACTGTCATTAACCCTCCAACGAGGTCACTTGTATGTGGATCCTCATCTTTTGTCCCCAGTTGTGGAGAGTACAATTCAGTGGTTCTTAAAATCTCCAACACTCGGTCTAAAGCTTCTGCAACTGGCATGGGACTGCTTTCTTGGGCAGCATTGATGATGTTTATTACCTAGTTTAGCATTAGACACGTTTTGAATTTAGAAGTGATTTAAGAAAGAACAGAGACACTAATCAATTACTATGGAAAACTCATAAGAGATAAACAAGATCTAAAACTTTAATTCACGTGGGGGAGAATCAAAATGAAAGCAATGTTAATAAAACCCTGATGTTTGCTACTGACTCTGGGAACAAGATCATGGCCTTAAAGGCAGCAGTCTTATTAATGACTTTCCCGTTCAAGGCACAGCCTCAAAATGTCTCTGAATGGATTTAATATAACCTTCTCCCATTTGCCTCTCTCAATTTATTAAAGAGCTGATTTTTGCCAAATTCTTGAATGGTTTCAGAAGGGAGTTCGCAATACATAAGTATGAAGGAGGAACTCTAGTCCCTCCTTCACCCAGGCAAAAATCCTTAAAAAGGGTCATGCAATGGCTGACCACACGGACAGCAGTCTACTAAGCAGGCTTGGGAGAACTTTGTTCAGAGCGTCTGGCTTCTTGGAGCTCCACCAGTGGGCAGGTGGAACGGGGGAAGAAGTTGCACCAGAGGCCAGCGCTGCCTTGCTCCTCAGTCTGGATGCTGTACGGGAGCCTTGTGCCCCAGTATTCCAGTAGAGTACAGCACAACTGACAACAGCTAGCAACAGTGCACATTACCTTGGTGATGGGTGCTTCAATAGTCATGGAATGTATCCTGGCCATAGAAGAGTGCCGCCTTTGTGAGCTGCCTGTGTGGAAAACAAAGCAGAATTTGTATCTTGATTTCAGTGACAAGGCATGACAGGAGGATCCAGCCAAGAAATCTCAATTCATTTTCTGAACTGCTTACCCTGCTGTGACCTTCAGAGGCAATCTATTGCAGAATGCATACACATGCTTGTTATGCTGGGGACACACAGGTGCAAAGAGATGCTTGCTGAACCACTGATATCACCAATTAGAGATAAGCAGCTGTAAGAGCCTGGCCAAATCATAGCTTTGTTTTTTTTATTTTAACTAAGTAAAATATTCAATTAAAAACTCGGGTTTTAATAGAGAGATGTATGCGTGTATAAACTGGCAGGTGCAGGTAGGTAATTATTACAGGGTATATCTACTTTTGCTGCCTGATGCAACATGACAAGTCATAATGAGTCAGCTTCCAAGCTGAGGTAAATCAGTGAAGCTCCTTTGAAGTGAAGATAGCTCTGCCAAATTAAAACAGTAGAGGTTCTGGCCTATTATTCATTGGAAATTGAAAAACAAATGCTTTATTTCAGTTAGCAATTTTGGTTCTGTAGAGAAAAGGCCAAGATGGGATTTTTCTGGATAATTACGTTATGCTACCTATAAAATGCAGACACATCTCTGTTACTCTCTGTGCTGAGTAGCTCTTAAGAACAAGCATCAATGCTACTTTTGCTATACTGGAGTATGATTGTATTCTCACTGCCACAGATCTACTTCCATGTTTCACTAGTGTATGCTGCCTAGACTGTAATGATGTATGCTTTAACAAAATCATTTAAGTATCAGCAAAAGTTTCAAATATGTGACTCATCTATCAAGTCGGGGTGATCTAATGGAGCAAAATACAGCACAGTGAAAAGAAAACAAAATTTGTAAGAAAATTATCTTCATATTTTTATCAAAAGAAGAGGTAAGAAATGTAGTAATTTGTGAGGTTTAGAGTTTGCCATTTGTACTTGAAAGTATCTGTGTTGAATCTCACGAGGTCTTCCATGCAGAATGGTAGATTATAGCCTTCCGTTCTCCCTTGGTTCAAAATAAAGACTCAAAGCAGTTCAAGAGAAGAAAATAGGGCTATTTGACAAATGTAAAGTTGTTCATGAATTAAAGATGATATTTTATTTGTGTCTGTATGTGTATATATACACATACATACCTATATTTCTATGTGCATGCATGTACGCATCTAAAAATCTGAATATATACAGAAAACAGAAAAATCTACTTATTTAACATACCATCACTCCCTCGTGATGTTGTGGATCTGACATCTAGTGATCCTTTCCTCCTGTCTTTGTGCCTGCAAGTCTGAATATCTGTGGAGAAAATGACAGTGTGTAATGACATTAAGTTGTGTCTAAAATGTATGTTAAAATAACTGAAACTCAGAGAAAGCCTGATAGCAGCTGAGTGACATATACCACAATGCTTCAGCAGATGAGAGCCAATGAAAGCTCCTTTTTAAACTCTCGACATTTACAGTCATGAACCCAGTCATGCTCTCTGGCAGAACACGCCTAACTGTTTTTGCAGAAGGGATCTAACAGTGTGGAGGGAAAAGTTCCTCTCTTGAGACAGTGACACAATTGTAGTTGTGAATACAACTTGTGCCACACCCCTGAGTTCATCAAGGAACAACTGCCACAAAGAACTGGTGGACCAAAGTAGACTACACGCTGGCAAACTAGGTATTGTATCCCAGGTCCCTTATGGGCTCCAACAGACACAGCCTGTGCTACCAAGGCTACAATTAACAAGTACCTGCAGCACAGATGCCAAGGATGACTTATTTGAAGTGTTGATACATGGGAGGAAGGTGAATGGTAGTGTTGGTCATCCTCATTTCCACCCACAGGCAAATACCCCACAATACAGTTAAAAGCAATGCAAACCTACATGCCACTAGCTATAGACCAGCCACACCAACATGACGACTAGATGGCATCCTTATTTCTAATTTTGTCTGAGGGATCCACTACCTGCAACTGAAGTGTGACACGGAATTCCACAATACCACAATACCAGCTTGGGCTCTGTTACTGTGTGGGGTGGGTTGCTTTATATCACTTCTAAACCAAATGAGGCAGGTAGAGAGGGCGTGTATTTATTTTCCTGCCTTTTGACCTGGATTCCCAGCTTACCGCTAGCTGACTAGTACTGTTCAGACTGTCCTGTGTGTGCAACTGTGGTCTTCAGTCAGATCACTAACAATGGGCTTTATTCTTTCCCCAGGTACAGAAGGAGAGATGTGTCATACCTGTCTGAGATTCAGCCTGAACACGTTCACATGTCTTCTCCGCCTACAAATCAGTATGAGAAATCCAGTTAGTCAGAACTTTCCCATTATTTTGTAATATTTAGGGCTCAAACTAAAGCAAGCATAGCACTATTTTCACTTACCTTATTGTTGTCATTGCACAGTCTACTAATTGACACATAGTGTCTAATCTTTCTGTAGGCAAAAAACAGAGTGTTAATTCCCATCCAAACCTCAGCTGTAATTCAGTGTTGATACACAAAATGGTAAGATCAACAAATTAATATATGACAAATCCTGTTCTGGCAGGCAGGCTCAACTGGGAATGGAAAAACCTCACAGTTCTGCATGTGATGGAGAATACAAAATGGGAGCATCTTTTGCAAAGACTGTCTCCTCTCCTTTCTGCCCCACCCCAGCTTCCTCTGGGCTACTACTGTAAGAAGTTTCAGGCATGATATAAATGCGAAACATGCAACAGTACAGTCCAACAATCAAAACCTTCTATAGGATACAGGGATAGAGCAATCAAACTGAAGACTTCACCCTTGATTACCAGGGAACTTTCTAAGCCAGCTTCAAATGGGCTTAGATTGTTCTGTAAGTCGCAACACACGTAATACATATCGGTCTTACAAGTTTGGCATCTTAAGCTGAAAATATGTTTTCGTTCTATTGATGGAGAGTAGAGAACATGAATTACTCCCAGGGATGAAATCAACCCAAACCACTTTTTTTTAGGAAGTAACTACATGAAGAAGCTGCATTTGGCCTTTCCTTCACACCTTTCTAAACAATTTTTTAGCCAAGTCTGGAAGATAATGTGCCATGCTTTTAATTAATCTCCGTGTTGCCTTTATAGAGGGCTTTGAAACTACTACTGCATGCAATCTGATCCACTATAGTATAGAAGGACTCGTCATAAATGTACCAATACCTAACATTTACCTGCGTGCTCCAATTGCTCTATTTGGGGACCAAGTGGAAGTTGCATAAAAATCAAGACATGCTTGAATTTTGACCGTGATCAAAGCACACAGTGACCTCATCACAGAAAGACACTCAGCAACAGCCATGAGTAGGTGAGCATGGAGGGATGTGGTACAGGTGCACAGTGGAACAGGATGTAGGTCCTGCTGGTCCCAACACAATGCACAGAAAGAGAGGGTGCAATTGCACTTCAGGGAGTATTAGAAGAGTAAGAGTCACAAGTGAGCACATCTGGATCTTTGGCACCTTTTTGGGGAGAACTAGGAGAATTTCACTTTCCCCGCGCACAGCACATAAAGTTGATTTTGCCTCGAGGAATTCAGTGCAGAGGTCTGAGGTTCCCTTCCTTGCATAAGTTTCCTTATGCTCAGTAACAGGATAATCCAATGTCTGCTGAAAGCAACTGAACTCTAAACTGAGCCTTGATTCAGACCTAAATCATGGCTTTAGCTTTCATACTTACCCTCCCTGTCCGACGACAGGTAGTATCTTCACATTTTGTTGTATGCTATCTCCATTTTTCTTTTTCGCATAGTACATTCCTTGCCATTCCTGAAAAAGGAATTCAAGTGGAAGGAAGTTCAGATAAAACAGGAAGAGAAGCTGTAGTTTCATACCTTTTTTCATTGAAAGCCGTCTTACAATGCAAAACCAGTCAGGACTGGTTAAACTGTGCTTACCCTCAAATTTCTCCCCTGTAACTAACCCATAGGTCGCTGTGTTGCTGCCAATGCAAAGAGAACTTCCAGAGGGGCAGCCTGTGAGCACTCTGATGGCAAGAGCCAAATCTCAAGTGCTGTGGGAATCAGAACCACGCGTTCTCTTCCTAATCCTACCCCAATGGTGCTGGGGGTCACTGAGGGGAGACCTAGGAAAGACCTCCACAACAGCGAGAGGTTGGATCAGCCCCTGCCTGGAGCAAGAGTCCCCCAGAGGCTCCAGGAGTGCCTGCAGGCACTAAGAGTGGTGGGCACCCCCCTGCCCTGCCCCAGGACCATGCACTGTGTGGCTGGGACTGCCATGCTGACCTGCCTGCCTTTCTCCCCGACTGCGCTGACTCCTCCCAGGACAGGAAGGTCAATGAAAAACCATTATGCCGACCTGTCCGCCTTCACTTCTGGGCTGCACCATCTCTCTCGCAGAGTTGGCAAGTCCTATTGCTGGTTAACATTAAATATATCTGCTTTGGTATCCTACTACATTTGCTTTCCACACTGTCAGTTCAGTCTCAAAAAGCGGTGGACATTTATCCTGGCTTTGTTAAAGCAAAAGAGAGCCTAGTAGAATAGCTACTAGATTCTGCTTCCCATCTGCTGACTTCCCCTCTAAAAGCACTCCGGTTTCAGGATCACATTTAAGTAGACAATTTTTGAAGTATCAGATTGTCACTGCAGTATCATTGGTTTTTAATAAAATTCATAAATGGGAAAAAAAAAAAAGACGGTGGAAAGGAATTTTTCATTTTGCAGTGAGAAGTCTTTTTTTCCTCTGGAAATGAGACATTTCTTTCTAGTGCAGAGCCTCATTTTCTCTTTCAATGAGACTCAGAAATGTCTGTTCTCCTTGTTTAAGACGTGCTTTTAAATGACATACTGTTAAAACAATCACTTTTGTTATTTAGAGATTTTAAATCCAGATGGCCCCACCATGGTCTAACACCCAGGCCCAAACCACCTCCCTGCGGCGGAGCCCACACCCGCGCTGAGAAGCAGGAGAGCTCCCACACCGATGCACGCCAACACGGCCGAATGCAGCTCCAGCACACGCCAAGGCATCGGCCCCTTACCTGTTGCTCCCTCCCGATTCCCTCACCACGCTGCTCCTGCTTCTCAAACTATGCTACAAGTACCACAGCAAAGACATATACCACAACACTGATGGACCTCCTTGGGTCTCTCCTTGTGTGCGGTGCCTGGACTAGAGTTGTCCCCTTTAGGGCTATTTAGGAAAACTCAGGGAAAGCAAAATTTGGGAACTCTGGGTCTCTCCCTTTCATTTCTGGCAGCAGCACAGAGGCCAGTAACCTTCCAACAGAGCCAGTCTTTTGTAACCTGGCAGCTGACAAGATTTACAATCTTGCCTACACGTTTCCATCCCTAAAATACTTGTTGGTGGTGTTTTTTAATAGATGCATATTTTGAGCTGGGCATCTAATAAATACCAGGTGATTAATAAATAATTGGTTCCATATTGCATATTCACTTAGTACAAATGACCCATGCCAATTGCTGTCTTTCAGTCAAGTTCAACAGACTTTAGATCAGATCTTACAAAAGTATGTGAAAATACCTTCATGAGGCACATGTTACATATTTATTTATGTTAGACTGACAGACCTCGCAGTCAAGCAGGCCACAGCACAGGTAGAGAAAGAACGGTTTTGCATTTATGTTGATGGAGCCAGCAAATAAAGACTCCAGCCCACAGAGAGCTGCACCGTGACAGGCTGTGCAGAAAAAAATATGAAAGGCTTTTCCAAGGATCTGTCACAGAAAAGAACTGTGCATAACAAATTGGGAAGCAAGCATAATATCTTCTTCTGTGAGCTGCATGAGGAATACAAATGAAGACAAAGCAAAAATCACAAAATTCAATGCTCTTATAATTAAAAGTATGCATATCAATGGTTTCCTGACAACCAGGATGAGGCAGATTGATCTTTAACCCAGGTAATAAACCCAGAATATGCACAAAGAGCGAAGTCATAAGGTACAGATTGGATAATTCTCGCATTGCCAGTGAATCCTTTTCAAGACAGGTTATTCACTAATGTGTTATTAGTCAACAGATCGATTTTTCAACTTGTGAATTTCTAAAACCTGTGAAGCTGTGTCAGGAAATGTGTGAGGGAAAAGGTCAGCAGAATTCTGAGAAATAGGAGGTCCAAGCCAAACTCCTGCTGGTAGGTAAAGTTCTCCCAGGGATGTTACTTCAACATATTTTAAGAACACCATATGCTCTCTCACAGAGCCTCTGTCAGCAATCCAACAGAGAAGAGCTACTTCACAAGACGTGCTGTCAGTCAAGCTCATCCTTGTGTCTCCATTACAGCCACACAAGTACAGGGATACACTTCTGCACGGCCTGGCATGCTGGGATTGAATGTAGAGTAAAAACCATACACAGGAAAAAAAATGGTTTCACCCTTTATAGAGTGAATCAGCGCTGAGGTTTCAAACTTCACTAAGGCAGCCATGGCATGCATCTACCCATGGAGCACTCATACATGCATAGCAAGTTATCCCCCAGTCCAGCCTTCCTTTCAGCTTGGGGCTTCTTGCACTAGACAGCAAAGTTCAGCAAGCTACTTGTAGAAAATGGAGCAAACCAAAATAAACACAAGACAGGAAAACAATCTCACAGAAAGTAAGGCTGAGTTAGGAAGGAATTGCCACAGACCTTTATCCCAGAGCTTGCTGGCTCTCCCACCCCCTCTGTAAAGATAGCTGTCTTGCAAATAATTCCCAAGGAGTGTGAGCAATTGCACGTCCTGTCTGATTTATCAATAGCTGTCCATCTCACTTCAGAAAAAGCGAAACTAAGATAAAGAGCTTTGTGTCAAACTGCAGTGATCAGAGGCAGCAAGACTTCTAGGCAGAATTGCACAATTCATCTTAATGGATGTAATTTGAATCATGAAACAGAAGAATGAAGTACAACTTTTTTTTAACTTCTCAAGTATGGATGAGTGAAAATGCCTTTCAATAACACTGGCTTCTTGCAAATTACAGCCAGCTGTAGTAACAAAAAATGATCTTCCAGAGATATTTTTTTTTGCTAAGAGAAACAACATCCTGAACCAAGAATCCCTATGTACCATGCAATTAGCAATTTTTGTGTATAATGCCTATGAACTTTTGTTCGGATATACTGAACTTGCTCACAGTGCTATGTTTGTCAGCACAAGAGGGGAAAGGCTGCAGGAGTTCAACTTCCTAAATTCCATTTAAAGACTAGAGGTGGATTTTATACAGTTTATGTTTTTTCTAAAGTTCAGAAAATCTTGCTTTCTATTATTTTTGTTATATTACTGTGTTTGTACAAAACAGAAAAGCCAAACCTGTTGACAGGACAATATCACAGTAGTAGACAGTTGGTTTTTTTCGTATGCTATAACCTACAGTAGCCAATATACAGCCTATCGTAATGGGGAGCAGTCTTTTAAATTTAGGATATAAAGAAATCACAAGCCTGCAAACAACATACAGACCGTATCAGAATGATCCAGACACAAGCTAGGCACCTCTGAAAATGCTGTAACATCTTGACACAAATGATTTCAAACTAAAGCACCTTCAAAGGGCTGCAGCATTTCAAAGGTTGTTCTGCACAGTTAACCTCTACTTGCAAATACTTCCTGTAAGAATTTAATTTGCCATTCATTTTTCTATTAATATGTAAATGTAAGGCTACATAGATTGCATTCTATAAAATGTTCCAAAGGGAAATACAAAAACCATGTAAACAGAACATATCCACCTAAAAAATCTTAAGCTGTTCCAGACAGACAGGTTTAAATAAGTAGTATTTCATTAGCCCTCACAGTTTTAAGTCCTAGAGGCAAGAGTAAAATAAGTGCAAGGAAAGAGATGGATTAGGGTTAGATTTCTGTCATTCATAGAGTAAAATATATTTCCGTTATTAAAGACATTTTTATTGGCACACTAAAATATTAAAAATTTGATCACTTCATATCTTGAGAATTGATATCGATTTAAAGCCTGACACATCTAATGTATCTGAATTATAACTTAATAAATACTCCCTCATAACATCAGTTTTGTATTACACACCTTTACTGAAATAATTTCGGTCAGGCAACAGAGGCGTGAAGCACCATAATCCAAGCTATTGTCTATTGCTGGGATCTCTTCCAAAAGGCTAATACACACCGAAATGAGTGACGCGTTCTTGTTGAAATGCACATGCAATCTGCACCCAGCTAGAGCGCAGCCTTTCTTGATGCATGCTTGAGTTAGTACCCCGATTTACACAGTACGACTCATCACAACCTTGCGTTGGTGCTTTTGCATCACTGCCTTGATACACAGAGCACCATGATTCATTCTAGCATCTCCCTGCTCCGTGTCAGTAACATGGTTCTTCCCTGCAGACCGTCAGGATGACCCAACTACCTATCCTGACTCAGGTCTGAGCATGGGCCATGACACAGCTACAAACACACCAATTCCCAAATCTCTTTGTGTTACCTCCATGATCTTCTGCCTATAAGGTACTATGACATGTTCAATGACATCAGAAGCATTTACACCTCATTGTCAAAATGCAAATGAAAGCTCCTAGGTGGATCCTCACACTACAGCCACAACAGTCCCAAAGGAATATTGTGGAGCTACCAGGCAAACAGCAATGTCTCTCCGTAATGATCTCCCTTGAAGCCAGCTGCACGCCATCGTGCACTTTCTTGGTGCAACACACATTTCTAATGGAAATCCATTAGACAGCTCCCATGCCATTAGCGAATAAAAGATATTGGCAGCTGACACTGCCTATCGCTCTCAAGTGATATTGGAAACGTCTCTTCTGATATTTTTACATTCTAAACTTCCAAATCAGCTTCCACATTTCATGGTGAAATACTTCAACACGGTTCTTTTCTCATTTACATCACACTGGATAACATGTGCATCCATCCTATTTCTCTTTGGTATTCCCACACCTTTTACTACCTACAGCATATATTATAAAGAAACACAGCAAGTCGCTTATTTTCATAAAACACGTACCTCTTCCAAGGAAGAAAAGAGAAAGAAGCCCTTAAAAATTATCATTTTTTACTTCCTCTTGAGCAAGAAAGCTGCAAATGCTATGTGTCTGTGAAACTGCAAGTTACATCATGTGTCACCCCTAGACAACAATAACTTTTAGAGGTAGCAAATGGTAAGTGATACAATGCCATTACTCACCTTTCCTATCTTTATGCAGGAATTAATAGTATCTAGGAAATCAGCTTTTTTTTCATTTATAGGCACTTCTGTTAATTCCTTTCCTATTAGTTCACCTATTTGATAGCCCATCACTGTTTCAAAAGCAGGATTGACGTACTGTGAAATAAAAACAAACAAAAAAACATTCAACAGAATACTTAAAGCACAACAGAATCCCTTTTTTTCCTCTTTGCTAAACCAAGGGATCTCTTTCACAGCCTGAAATAGGTATCTGTACGTTCTGCTCCTGAGAGAGATGCCTACACTTTGTGAAGCAAAACAGGAATGTCCACGCTAGAAGAGTCATGTAGAGTGTGTGCATGTGAGTATAGAGAGGGAAATTATGGGAACAGCTGGGTATTAAATATCCACAGAGTTTATAAAGACAACATAAATTCCTGAAAAATGAGCTCTGTCAGCTCTCAAAGCTGTAAAACTCAAACCTACCTCAGTGTTCCTAAAAATCACAAATTAGATGGTGGGATAACATAGCAATATTTACCTTATCTATTGACAAATTCATCATATTATTGTGTGTAAGGGCCAACCACCACTATTCTCCTGTCCACCCAAAGCCCAGCCAAGCAGACTGGAAGAAGTGGGATCTAATAAAGTGACTTTCTGAACTGAATGTTGCATTTTGCTGCAACTCTGTAACTCTGTGGCCCTTGCCCAACACAACTGAAGACTGGTACCCCACAGCCCACACCTTCATGACCCTCTCACTGAGTTAGACACAGGTCCCATTAATAACAGCACCTTAATGCCTCACAACTTACAGACTTTCAACAGGAGAGAAATGAAAAGCGTGCCACCATATGCCCTCTGCTCCTAAAGGTTCCCCCCAAAGGTTCCTTCCAAAAGGTTCCCCCACTACATGAGTGTCCTGGTTTGAGTGACACAGGACTAATTTCTCTTCTAATGCTTCAGAAAACTGCATTTTTAGAAGACTAGTGTCTGAATTTGTGAAAATATTTACTTTATAGCCAGCTATGGTGTGTGGGTTTCAAGGTCTCAATGTTTTCGAGCTTGCCAGGTGCAAGGATGAGGAGGAGCAAGACCTGAGCACTTGACCCAAACTGGCCAATACGATTATTTCATACCACGAACATCACATTCAATATAAACTACAAAGTTTGCTGCTAAGTGCTCTCTCCCTTGATGACGGTGACCCAGAGAACTTCTTGCCCCAGTGACAGACCCCTGAGCCCTTCCCTGCGTCCGGAAGCCATAGCGTTCACAACGCTCGACATTTGCTGTCCCCTGCTGGGAGTGCACAGCTTCCTACTGATAGCATTGGCTGCGTATAATCCTTGTATATTTTATATTGGTATCGGGATCAATATTGGTTCTTTAGTGTTATTAATGTTAATTATCTAGTCTTATTCTATTAAGTCTGTTTATATTTCGTTGCCTGAGTTTGCTTGTTTTTTCTGATTCCCCTTCCTGGGTGGGGAGGGGTCATCGGGTGATAGAATAATTGTCTAAACAACAATAAATTGTTGTGGGTTTCTCAAATCATAACAGTGAGAAAGCCCTGCCTGCTGCAGCTCCAGGACTCTCGCACATGTCAGTTCTCTCATATTCTGGGGCTCTGCAGGGGGACAAAATTTGGTCTGCAAAAACATATTTAAAACTACTTCAGGATGTGTTCTGTTACTTTTGTAAAAGGGATGAAGAAGACACATCCCTGAATGAAATTGCCACTGTCAAGATTTGGGTCAAGAGGGTACAATTTATATGCATGTTATAATTCCCAGAGGCTTACACTCAAGCTCTTCACTGATAATAAAATCATTCCTCACAGGCTTCATAGCTAGGGATGGAACTAACCCCCTTATAAAGATGATGTTTTTCAGGACTGCAAACCTAAGCACAATTTCTTTTCCCTTTTTAAAAGAAATTTTTAAGAGAGGATTACATTCAAAAACAGGTGGCCCAAGAATCCCAGTGCATCAAATAGTATCAGATTTATGGGCGGGGAGGAGGAAGTGTACTACCACTATTTAGATAGAACATAAATTACATTTTCTTTTCCAGAGCATCAAATTAACATACAATATTTTTGCAAGAGAATGCATACAAGACAGTGGCTGCATTCGTTCATGATATAAAAGAATCATCACAAAAAATAAAACCAAGAGAGTAAATCCTTATTTATTCAGAAACAAGAATCTCCCTTAAAACTGACTTGATTTATGCAAGAAATTTTAAATGGAGAAAATTCTACTCTACAGCTAAACTCACTCCAGTCATTTTTGGAACCATTAAGTTAGGTTAGTTCTTGTACTATAAGGAAGAGTAAATGTAATCACGGATGAAATAAAATACAGTCAGTCCACAGAGCAATTTTCTGTACTTACAAAAAGAACTGGAACAAACCTGTATTACATGGTCTTCACTTGTGATCTCAATGGCTTCTTGACTTTTCTCTAATGCTGTAAATAACGAATTACATGCCCTGGAGACGAAAAAAAAAAGGCATCTGATTAAATTTAATCCATATAATTCTTATCGTATATAAAAATAAGGTATTGCAGCTCCATACTGAATAAAATTGTACTTTAATGATTAACATATTTTCTTCAGCTAACTGAAATTCTATAATTAGCTACAATACAGTAAAATAAATAGCCGTTTAAGGATGTGGCTGAATTGTCATTATTTTGTTGATGATGTTTTTGGTAAAATTACCTTAGTTTGAATTGTGCTCGCACCTCTCCGAATTCCAGCTGAATTAACTCATTGTAACAGGCCATTATATTAGAATTTTCTACATATCTCTGCAAATAAAAGGTTAGAAATATTTCATTAGTACACATTTCTGTATTCAAGTGTATGAAGTTCTGTTTTCTTTTGCTTCATAAAGAACAAAAAAGTAGATATGCCAAAAACGAACATGTTGTAACATGAGCAACATGAGAAGATTACTTTTTGGAACTAGTAAAATTCTTCAGGTTACTGCATTTTGAAAAGGTAACAGATCCTCATGGTAACGAGGTTCAACCAATCTGCTTATTCTCTGTGATTGTCAGCAATCTACCTTTAATGATTTTATATGCCTTGATGCTACTTATTTAAAATAACACTGAAAAAATTATGTTGTGTCTCAAGTCATCAAAATTTGAGATTATGAGTTTCCAATTGCTAATACCCCAAACTGTATGCACAGAAGAAAGCAAAACTTACTGACAAATATACCTGCCATTGGATACAATTATTCATTTTGGGGCTTGTATAACAATGACCTCCGAATCTTACATTTTTTTAAAACATATCATATTTACTAGGTATGAACCTGAATGTTAAATCTTTGTTCACACTAAACTGCCACAGGCACTGATAGTTTGGGAGGGAGGACTGATGAAAGTAAGCCTTACAAAGGCAGGCCACCACATCAAGGCTGCTAAACAAAATTTTCTACGCTTTGCCATTAGTCCCATCTCCAGGGCTCTGATCCATAAATAATTCAGAACCTGTGTCGGATTACTTATGTGCCCACTGGAATGACTGTACATCTAAGTACAGTTTTTTTCAGGCTCTAGCATTTCCTGTATTAGGATCTTACTAGAAATAAGCAAATAGGTGCAAATGGATTGTGATGGGATAGCAAAAAATCTGGTGAGCATGCAACCAAATACTCTGAATCACACTGTAAATCACGCACATTTTTGTTCCATTGTCAGCTTAAAGCAATGTGGAATCCATTTAACTGACGCACTAATAAGCACCTTTCCTGCTTAATTGGAACAGTTGCCAAGGAACAGATTCAATGTAATACTTTTCAGGTGCCTCCAAACAATAGATAATAGCACTTGACAGTGTCTGAAGCAGGTTTACAGATGTGAATTGGCATTTGATAGAAGAGATTTCCCACAGCACATTCTGTTGTTCATCGCAAGCTGCTCTCTGGCTCTGCTACAGTCACTAGTCAATTTTGTCAATGTCAACTTTTCAAGCAGAGCATCATGTTCTTACTCTGAAATAAATGTATGAAGTAGAAAAGTCTCAGCACCACTTCTTGTATTCCTGAGAATGTCCACCTACCTAGTCAGCATTATTCTCATTTTACTGGTGTATGGTAGCTCAGAATGAACATGCATGAGCAGCATAAACAAGATTTACAGGTTGGATTACTGACACAGTCACTGATAGCCAAACTTCTGGATAGTTTCTTGCATGACAATTTTGGAATGTCAGAGCAACCTAGTAGAGTATAAAACATACATACCCTTGTGAAGCCAGCAGAGATCAGGGGCAATATTGATGACTCTTCACGATCAGCATGCCTTTTAAAAAAGGATGATAAGGTCAGAGATTATTTCTGTAACCGAGACCCAGTTTCACAAGCCACTGACATACCTGTACCCCAGATGTCACAATAAAGGCTAACATGGCTAGATCCTTACAGGATCTATGAATAAACCATATACTTTGTGGTTTTTATAAGCTTTCATCTTTGGCACGAATAAGCCAAAATGTTGTTTTCCTTTTTGCATGCAACAAACTGCTAAAATCAAAAAAATCTAACGCTTCAAGAAAGCAAGTTAATTAGCTAGATTGTTGGACTACTCCTTTTTCAGTACTGGATTCTTTGTTGTTTATGCTGTCCCTAGTCAAAGATGCACCTGAAAGTCTACATGGCCAAAGTTTTATGAAATGACTTGTTATCTGAGTGTCCCAAATCTTAGATGGGCAACTCAAGATGCCTGAATGAGGATGGATTTTCTAGCGTTGCCTACCCAGTGCCTTCTAGCAGGTCACCTGGGGATGACATACTCCTAAAATGAGGTATCTGAATAATTCTGAAAAACTTGGCTACACAAACTGTTAAAGGACACTCCAACTTATGTGAATGTATGGCTGGAATCTGGAAGAAAGGCCATTATGTTAAGTTTCTGTAAATAAGCAGATAGAAGCTGGACGAGTTTAGCAGATGGCACAATAGCGTTTATGTGTAAAATTTTGGATCTTATGGCACCTTATTTTTGTTTTCTGTGCACTTTTGTCTTATGCATGAAGAGAATGATGCCTACTAAAGTACAAGGTTTGCCCAACACTAAGCAGAGAGAGAAGAGAAGCTGTCAGAAAAATCTCCCCATTCCTCATGCCAGCTATCTGGTAATGCTGGCTCCTAGAAGCACAAAGAAAGAGGACAGGCATTCTGCAGGGAAAACTCAAAAACCAACAAACAGAACTGCAGGAAAACCAAGGAGAAGACCCTCAATATGCTATTGGCTAAACGTCAGGCTTTTTGCACAAATATGCTTCTTGCAGCAAGAAAGGAAATGTGTGAAAGTTCTCTGTCTGTGAAATCCTAAATGGCGACTCGAGAATGCTTGTGTTTAGCGCATGAGAACTTGACACAGTCAACTCAGTCCCAGTGGAAGGCAAATTTACTTTTGAAGTTTCCTGTAGCCAGGGATACTGCACACATCTGAAAAGTTCGAGAACTCAAGCTGCTGAGATATTGTCACCGCAGGGGGCTATTATCTTGTCCCAACGCACAATGTGAAGATTTTGAAAAGACAAAAATGAATTGCAGGGAAAAACCCCTTTTGAGCAACTTTCCTAATTGTGAGTCAGCAAGCCCAGCTTCCAAGCTCTCCTCGTTTTTGAGAGGAACTGCTGGCCCACAGAACCGCATGTGTCTTTCTCTCTGATGTACATGAAGAAGCTCTTGAGTTGCTGTTTGCTCGTTCACTCCTTTTTTTCTCTTTTCTTTTGTATTAGTTCAATGAGAGACAATTCTGACTGTAGAAGCAACGGTTACCATAGTCAGGAGACTTCCTGGCATAAAAACATTAAAGATGATACTCACAATGGAACACCTTGAAATGTTTAATTAGGGTCTTTTGTTCACTAGGGATGGTGGTGGAAAACAGGATTTTTAATGGGAAACTTCAACACCTCAGAATTGGTTTTCAGAATAAATGTTTTCTGAGACATGAACGTTCCCAAAATTATACTTTGAGGAAATTATCTTCCATTTATTTAATTTCACATTAAATATATTGCATTTGCATTACTTTTACGATATATAAGTACTGTTTTCAGAGGGAGGAGGAGGAAAAAAGCATATGCACTGCTTTACTGAGATGTCATAATATAGTCTATTTTATTTTTAAATCTTCTATGGTCAGATGCTACTTTAAGCTGACCAAATTGTCCTACACCTTTTTTTGTAACTCGGCAGATCTCCTGTTTGTTCTGAGATTAATCAGACTGAAAGACAGATCAAGAAAGTTTCAAAGTGTTATTTTTATTAATACCAAAATACAGATCTATGAGGCAGTTCCACAGTTCTGTACATGATATGTCAGAGGTAATTTGAAACACACTCCGAAAGCCTCCAGTGATCAGGAGAGGGGAAAAAACCAAACCAAACCAAAACAATAAAAACCAATCTGAGTTCTCTTTAGTAAAAACTAGAAATCATTTAGTAAAAACTAGAAATCAAAAATCCTATCCCAGTTCTGTGGTCAAGGATGGTGAAAACTCTATATGGTATAACACATTATCACTAGCACAGTAAGAAGATCTAATTCAAGTTTTTTAATGTAGTATTTACTTTTCCAATGCTAAGATCTACACTTCGTTGATCACGTGAAAAGTAATGATATGAGCATTTACCTTCGTACTACACCAATAATGACTGTATTTTCTGAGGGTTTCGTTGTTCTGATAGACCTTTAAATAAAAAGCAAGATCATTTAACATTTTTTTTTAAGTTCATATTACAGAAAACATGACTTTACAGAACCTTCATGCAGTACTTTTCTTAAAATGTCTCTTTTAAAGGGTTTAACAACAAAACAAAAATCAAATCCTGAGTCTGCTGGACCACTAAGAAAGGAGGATAAGTTTAGCAGTGCCTGAGACTCCATGAAAAAAAGACAGAGAGAATGTAGATTAATCTAAACCTCAAGTACTCTCAGTGGGGGAATAGCAAAAATTCTCCCCCCTGAAACGGCATGTAATGGACTTGGTTGAAGGATGTGGTGTCACTCATTTAAGGAACATTTTACTTTATTCTAGGACAGAATGGTAAAAATGTAACAGGGGGAACAGCGCTGATATCTAGTCTTTTCCTGACAAAGATCTTATCTAGTTTCTTTAGTTTAGCGAGGAGAAGAGCCTTTGTTCCAGTGCCCTGGACCTACCACACTCACCCAGGGTACACAACCTGACCCTGCCACCCCCACCCCCCAGACTCTTACTTAGTCTAGACACATTCCCAAGGGATATTTCACTGGAAAGTCACTGGAGCAAGGCACCACTGCCTGTCACGTCTCCGTGGTGGGACTCAGAAAGGCAAATCCTTTTCCCCCTTTTTCATACTTTACAGCAGTTTGTGAAAGTGTTTTTGGAATCAGTTTGCAACTTTGCTCTTCATAACAGATTTTCAAATGTTGTAGGTATGGAAACGTGCACACAAAACATTGCCTATTTGCATCTGGAGTTACTCAACAGCAAGTGACATTTCAAAAAATTCATAACACTAATGAAGTGAATGTATTCATTAAGTTGCTTGGTGGCACATGCGATTTTTGCAGTTAATTTAATGTGCAAACAATGAACCAAGTATTTGAAATAAAAACAAACAGCTCACTATGGCAAGAAATTTGTACACTGTGGCTCCAAGCCAGATCGAGCTTCAGATATCTTAGCACACAACCAAAAATGCTGCAGCTATCAGATGTAAGGCACAGAGGCAACGCTATTTGATGCTGACAGCAGACATCTGTCCAAAAAACTGTCAATGCTCAACAGATTTTATAAAAGGGTCATATAAAAGCAAAAAAACTTTGATGATGTATTAACTATAAAGTTAAGCATTAATTACACTGAAATGGTGCTTACCTGCATAATGCTTCTGCATCAAAGTATCTGGAATGTCTATGGTCAATAATGATAATGTCATGGTGTTTATCAAGAAAACATTCTAGTGCAGACTCAGGTGTCCTGGCAATATTACATCGAAATCCAGCTTTCTCACATGCCCAACAGAACCCGTTACTCTGGTTATCTTCTTTGGCAAACACTAAAAGTACCTGGGTTAAAAACAGATGGTGAATCACTACAAACAGCTCTTAAATATACAGTAGATTCTGTGACTTTTGCCTCTTCTTAACATGTTTTTTAAAGCTACTTCCAAGGCTTAATCCATTGTTTTTAACAGAATTGCTTTCTACAGACTATTGCTTTTACAATTGCCTGTATACAGAGGTGTTTCAAGTGGATAAAATAGTCTGCCAGACCGATTTATATCCACACAGGATGAACAAGTTTGGGAAGTCGCTCTCTCATCATTAGCTACAAAGAGAGCTTAGGCAATCAGCTGAGACTAGATGCCTACGTTTCAGACAGTGTACATAAAATAACTGCGAGTCTACTTTTCTTCACTGAAACTGTCTCACACACAACTGTCTTCTTGGGGTTTATTTTTCTTGCCAGGATCATATTCCAGAAAAAAAATATGTCATGGTTCACCTCATGTGAATTAATATTTAACGGTGCTTCAGTGGCATGATGAAAAACGTGCTTTCCTTTTCATCTCATTCTAGGTCCCCAAAGTACTGGATGCAGCCCATTCTGCAGGGTTTCTGGAAACTACAGACAGGCTGGCCAAAATGAATTCATGCACTGAAATCCTAAGCAGTACCTCTGTATATGGAGTACGTCCCCATGTGACTCCTATGCAAAGCTTGCCCTGGGATTTATATCACAGAAGGAGATTACCGTGGTTGAAACCCAGGACTGGATATCAGATGTATGAGCCAGTATTTGCTCTGTCCTAACTCTCTGTGTAAGTGCCAATAACACTAATCTGAGTCTTTTTAAAATCAATACAATGCCTACATACTCAAAGTATGATAAGGCCCAATTCCTTCTAAAATGTGTTTCAAATTCTAGGATTGAACATGGTACAGAAGATAAACAGTCTGCTAAGGAAGACTCTCACGATGTGGCTGTGCTTTGCGTCAGGGTACTTTGTAGAAGAAAACTTCTTTTGCCTGAAAGGATACACAGCATACCAGACTATAGATTAGTGTTGATTCTGTGGATGACTCAGTATATGCAGCCTTTCGGGAAAGATGGATAACTAAACCAGCATTTGGTCTATTGTCCCAAGACACCAATCTTTCAGTAATTTAATCAAACCACACTTAGATATATGCTTTGGTCAGACAATAATGTGGAGCATGTGTAACTTGCACCACATCCCACTGCCATTTATCTTCTGGGTGACTTTAGGAATTCCAGTGCTGGTTACACTTTGGACCACGTTGGTGGAATGTCTACCAGTAAATCTTAACATTTCCATGCAGTGCATATTTTTGTAAGAATGAAGGACTTTGTACTCATTTAGTTCAGACTCCTTTTATAGCAAGCTGCAAAACTGTTTGCAAAAACATGTCATAGTTTGGGCTATATTTAGTGAAGTTAATTTATAACACTCTTAATTCAGCAATAGCCCAGAAAGTCAGCAGATCTGAGTTGTATGATTGACTCTGGCACAATGGGATGTTGTCGAACTTCTCCTTTCCTCATACCTGCCAGCTATATTACTGGGATAAATTGGGAGAATTTTAGAGTGGCCCATGACTGGACAAAAGCACTACAATTATTAATAACAATAAAGAAGGCAGAAATGTTCAAGGAATGCTTCTGAGTCATATTTGGGGAACAGCTGGATAAGACTGCCTGAAAATCTGATGTTCAATGATAATACTGTCTGTTCTGACAATAGCTCAGGAAGATGTTGAATTGCAGTTCTTGAAGACAGGTCCATATTACTTTCACTCCGGAGTTTTTTAATTACTGACTGAGGAATCCTTGGATTATTAATGGTTCAGTAGTATGCTTTGGGATACAGGAGAATTTTCAGAGGAAGTCCAAAGGAGTCATGTATCTGCAAACCTCATACCCATCCCAGACAAAACATGGGGACAACCAACATACAACCTTTATTAATAAAGAGATAAAGGAGGATGAATTAATGCCAGTCAACAATGAATAATAAAAATCATACTTTGCCAAGCTCACTTCACATCTTTTGTGATGATATTGGAAGTTTGGTTGATGCTAGTAATAATGCGAGTGTAATAGACCTTCACAAGACATTTGGCTTAGTATCATTTTGATGAGATTTTGATTAAGAATTGACTACCAGTAAAATACAAAACAAGGCGCACACTAAATTCATTACAAGCTAACTGATAGCAGAAAGAACTACAGATAGCTATTTTTATGAGCTGAGAGATGTTTGGAGAAAAGAGTGAGGCAGGATTTTTAGGATATCACATAGAATGTTGTGATAAAAAACTGTTAGGTGCACGTTATCACTTGACAAAAATGCCCTGTGAAGATCTCTATACCCAAAAAATTCCAGTTATAAATTCTAAGCTAACTTCTGTGATATTTTAAAAATTAAGGCTTCACTTTGAACTGTTGTATTACCTGAAGTTGATCTTGATGAAGTCTCATAGGGCCAAACTGCACATCTGTTACTGGTGCCTAGAAGAAATAAGAAAGGATCTTATTAATACATATACACCTAGGGAAGAAGAAAAATTAGCTCTGTTAGAGAAGACATTTCTTATTTACCACTGTCTCACAGATATATTGCTATTATTATGAGGCTGCTTCTTCATGAGGGTCTTATTCTGCTGTTGTAGATTTATATGCTAAGCTGCATTAACACAGTTAGAAATCAACAAGCTATTCTTCAAGTCATTTTTTTATTGTCATTTTAAACATAAAGTAATGGATCAGTCATGAAAGTTTGGTAGACAGATTGTTATTTTTCTGTATCCTCTGTATCAGCTGTTCTGCAAAACATGGAACTGTTTAAAAATTGGTTTTTTTTTTAAAGTCCAAAAAAGCATTACATTTCCAGGAGAAAGGCAAAAATATGTAACTCTGCTCTTAGAATTTCAGATGTAACAGGTGCCCAAGAGTGCTGCAAAAACCAACTAATTTCATTTCTCCAAGGGCGTTTTGCTACATTCCCTCCTTCCTGCTCAGCCCCTTCAGGGAAAGTTTCAGAACTCAGATATTTGTACTTGACAAGGCATGTAGTCAGCATGCAAAGTTGCTCTGAAAAACCGCGGAAAAATGCTGTCACATATATCATGCTTTCTGCATGCCAGCGATTCCCACGTTAGATTCTCTTCAACACAGGCCAACAGTTCAGCTTAGGATGCATGAACTGAGCTGGGATCCTTCCTTCTCATGTCTCACTTCAAGCAATGGAGGTCAATGACCAGAAGGGCTGTTTATCACAACTGGTTCTCTTTGATATGATTAATCATTAATCATGCTTGAACATGAATGACTCTTCAATTGGTATGGGACAGACTTTCTCAAGTAGTTAAACACATAAATACAGAGGGAGACTCTAACAGTATTGCACAGGTTAGGTTCTTTGGGAATTCCCACAAGGCAAGTATCTGCATTTTCATGTGCTTAAATATTTTTCACCTCTTGTCTCAGAAATAAAAACTAAAAAATGGGAAACAGAGTCCAAACAACGGTCCTTAGAGTTACATACACTTTTCAAAGTCAACTGGAGTAAAACAGCAGAAGAAATTTATTTTTAGCAATGCAGTAAACGGAAGACATCTCTGGATTCATACATACAAAGAAAAGATCTGTTGAGCACAAAGGTGGCATTTTTACATTGTTGTGTTTCAAAGTAAAACCACACTTGAAGACGAAATTTACTGCTTTGCAGCCTAGAATTTTTCCAATAAGTAATTTTAAAGAATCATCAGCACACCCCACAGAAAAAGCTTTTAGAATTACATGCTCCATTCTTTCTGTGACCTTACTGCTCCATTGCTCAGCCCTCAGAGTTTCTCATGTGTGATTTTATTTATTTATCAACTTGGAAACCATCACTGCAACATTAAATAAGCAAGAAACATGAGTCAAGGAAAAATGGCGACATAACCCCTGCAAAAACAAGCCAGGAACCAGTGTTTGCCTGTGCCATTTAAGAGGGCCTCTAAAAGCTGATGTTACAATGACATGGAGGGGTTTCAGATTTACTCTCAATCATTCTGGTCAGATCAGCTTAGTTTAAATACTCTCCAGTCAATATTTGCTAATTTTGAGACCAAAACTCTCTCTTTGGTTGGAAAAATCAAGCTGCTTTATTCTCCCTTGTGGCCCATCATCCAATTTATTCAAAATCTGCACTAGAAATAGCAAATACTTTCGCTGATAATGCACATAGGAGGAGGGAACGCAGCTTTTTGCACCAGTGTTACTGGTTTTGCAGCACTGACAGTACTAACTACTTGTCCTGAATCAGTAAGATGCGCAGAAACGCCCGAAGGACACAGAGGCAGCATATCTGTTGAGTAAGAAATGCCTTTTTACAGTCGCTTCTCTGACCATAACCACACTTCGAATTAAATTTTGAAGCATTTATTTTGTACACTCCAGCTGCCAGCATAAAGCAGCAAGTGTTTTCAGTTTCACCAAGAGATGGGCCTGAGCTGTGAGGTTCAGCCCCAGAGCTGAACTCCACTGGCGTCTGGGGGTACGTAAAAGCCCATCAGGCCAGCGTACCCTCGGTCCAAGTCCAAGGGGAATTTTAACACAGGAGTTAAACCCAGTATTGCCAGTTACTGCTTTTCAGATGCTTCTTTCTTTTAATAAGGTTGTGAATGAATAGTCATCAAAGTATTTAAAGGACTGAGCCTGAGAAATACTTTTCTGCCAGAAACCTGTGGCCATTTCTACACTGAAAATACCTGTCCATGCACCATTTAAGCTGAAGTTACAAGGACTGCCCAAATGAGATAAACTGTCTTGTTACATGTTAACTCACTGTCCTGAGTAGAAGAAAAACCCTGGTCTGCATCTCAGCTGGAAAATTTTGGTGAACTCCAGTTAATTCTCAATCCTGTTGAAATCTGCTCAAATAACTTGATTAATCATTTCAGCTTCTTGTGTGCTGCCGGTAGCGCTGAGAAGTAACATGCTGATTAAGTACTGGGTGAAAAACCAAGGCCGCATCAAGGATTAGCAGAAAGTCTCAACTATTGGTGAACTAAATGAGCTTTAAAAATACCTCTAACGCTGCAAGCTTGCAGCAAAACCAAACGCAGCCAAAGCACACATGTACAGTAACTGCACAAACACAACTTCTGCTACTTCTTCCTTGAAGTTTCTGTCCTACTTGAAAAACAAAGCCCCAAGTATGTTTTCAGATTGACAGACATGACTCGCGCACGTGACAGCCTTCCAGGCAGGCACAAACCTGTAAGAAAAGTGTACGAGAAGACAGAGAGGTGGAACTAGTTGTAGGTTCCTGGAATTGGTCGAGATAGAGCCAGGTCCCTTGCCAAAGGGCTGCTGACGCAAACTTCATGAGTAAGTACAGCCTATGTGACTGCGGCAAGACCTGAGTGCGGACACTTGGAGCAGCCTGACTATGAATGCAAGTCTTTTAAAAGTCCTTCCTTGGTCAAACAACCTCAGAGGCCAGCCTACATCTTGGGACTAAATCCAACAGGTGGTAGGAAGGGGTCCTGCTGCAGATATCTGACAGCGCAGCCTGCTCTCGTTGCAGCCCCAGACTCAAACCGTCCCACGAGCGCAGGCTGGTGCCAGGGCTCATGGTCTCAAAGGCATCTAAACGCCAGCAGAGTTTGCAACAGTACCTAATTCTCAGGGGTTTGAAAACGCAAACCTTTTTGGCTCATCTGTGCTAGTGCAACTTCCGCAATAGCTGCAGCTCAGTTCCTCAGGTCTGGGGAGCGAGAGATGCCTGTAATAGCAGGCTGCAGGGCAGCAACCACACGTTAGCTTCAACTGCAGGCGGCAGCTCCGTTACTGCAGCAGCAAGTGTTTACAGCCTCTGCTTAGAGACACAGCGGATAATCAACTCCAGGCTACTTCACATGCTTATGCACAGCAACTGCAGCCATTTTACATTCTCTGATCCGCTGAACTACTGCCGGTAGCACTTATTTTCCCCAAAATTTGCCTTTCTTATATGAACACTGTATATTGTGTCCTGTCAAACCAGGCCTGGCCCTGGCACAAAGTGAGATCTGCCCCGAGGCAATGGCATTAGCCGCACATACGACAGCTGTCAACGGGGAGGTCTTCTACTGCTGCGCGCAGCTTACCACTCGCGAGAAGTGATCTGCATGTGGCAGCAGCTAAATTGCAAATATTGAAATTGCTCACAAAAATACTTCATGTTTCCAATGTCCAGAGAAAAGTGAATGTTTGGTAAATAAAAACAACTGAAATAAGGTTTAAAAAGACAAATCCAAACCACTGTGACAGATTTGATTAAAGTACAACAAACTCAACGTTGACCTGATATAACCTGGTAAAGTACTTCTCACTATGAATCACTCTTCATGTTTTACCAGAACAGAATCTAGAGGAATATCTGTTCATGGTTGCTGGGTTGGGTTTTTTTTCTTCCTACAGCCAGAAAAACTTTAAATGAACTCACTCAATGAATAAATGTAGAAAGGAATAAAGAGTGGAAACCAAGCCAGCTTGATCCCCATGCTCCCTATGGTGATAAACTGCCTGGCTGGCACGTGGGACACATCAAAGCAGCCCACAGGTCTCCTATTCGCTAGAGGTCTCGTATCTTGGCTTTCTCCAAAATGCCTCTCTTACTATTACCAACTGGAGAGGAGAGCAAACCTCCTAAAAGGGCAGAGTCAGCCCCCAAAAAACCCTTTGACTATTACTCCCATGCAATACTCCTGCTATGCAGGGGCAAAAACATTCTTTCTGGAGGCTGATTGTCTTAAGCCATTTTTTTTTATGAAGCTTTTGTGGGACGTTTTAAAGCAGAGCCCTGCACAGCCCAAGGTAACCCTCGTCAGAGCCGGGACCACGGGCTGCTGCAGCATCACCCGCTCCGGAGGAGGGCTGCGGGGAGCTGTGGACGTCCTGGGGAGTACGAGCGCTCACCCGAAACCCTCCTCCGCAATCCACAACGGCTCCATCACTTCCTTTCTGCCACAGATGGGGCTGCGCGGGTGACAGGAATGACTCTTCGTCTGTGCACATAATCGCCATGCACAGCCCCAGCCTCTGGCTCATATCCCTCCTGAAAGGGCAGCTGGAAGCATTTCTGTTCCTGCTGCCCTTCTCACCTTTTCCAGGTTAGTTTGCGGGAGGAGACGCAAGAGCTTATTTTTCCTGCAACTGACTTGAACACAGAAGGGACATAAACTTTTGCTGAATGGACTGCAGATGGAAACTGCTGCTGTACGGCTGACATCCAGGTTTAGAAAGCAGACAATGAGAAGAGAATTTGCGTTAGTAGTTTAAGTAACTGCCTCTTCAAATAAAGACTTCAACCTCAAGGCTCTGACTCACTATAATTTATGAGACAGATAACTACAATGATTAGACATAAGACTTTATCGCTGCTCCTAATGGACTACAGCCAGCAAAATTCATCATTTTACTCAGATCAATATTTTAACACATCACAAAAATGTGTTTTATCTAATTTTAAAATACATACTTAAGTTTTCTACATCCACTGGGTACCTGATATAAATCAGCATGAGTTGACTCATTACAGTAAGATTTGACAGTCAAGATATGCTAAGAGCATTAGGACTGTTAACATAAACTGAATTTTGATAATTCTAAGAAAAACAAAGGGATGAATTTTACAAATGAAAAAATATCCTTTTTTCTTCATCTGCTGTTTTAAGCATAGATTTATCAACCCAGAAAATGAAAGCTCAAATGAACTTATAGATTTATACCATACCTTAAACTTTAACTGATTCAGGATCTACTAATGGCAGAAATTTGAATTCTATGTGATAATACCCTTCCTCAGAAACCTTAGCCAAATCCACTTTGATGCTGAAAGCTAGGAAATAAACCACTCAGTATAAACTGGCATGACAAAGGCCAGGATCCCATCCATCCAGCTCATACCATTGCAGTGCTTCCATCTGAACAGAGAAGGGCTTTGTGACTAACGTGTTTAGCTAACGTTTCTGGGCAAGAAAGTCTCCATGTTCAGGACCAGCAATAGGTTTCCACTATTCACATTTTTCTTTGTTTATAACAATCTTTACCACTTTCTGAAAAATAGGAATACTAATCCATTCCATGGCCATTTACCTATTTCCTTCTCAGTGGAAATCTACCTAAGTAGAGAATTTAAGACTTAATGTCCTATTTTCCATGCACTTTCTGCTAAACACTTAACATCATTGTTCACACCTTCCTTCCAGACGTTGACATCACTATTTTGTTATAAACTTAACATTGGTGCAAGTTACATACAATGCTGGCTGAGCAGATCTTCCTAACACACACAACTGTCCAGAGCATAAAATGGATTTTATAAACCACGGGCTGAATTCCGACCTGGTTAGCAATGGTGAAAATTCAGAGTAATTCCACCAAACACAAGGACAATCTGCTGGATTCACTTCAGTGTAAATGAAGTGGGAGTCCGGCCCCACGCAGCTTCTCCTGTTGCTGTTTGGAGGCCACAACAGTTTGAATAAAGAATAAGAGGGAACAAAGCGTCCAAGGTTTTTGCCTTTGCTCAACAGATTCAAGGACAAAGGTAAGCCCGGCTCGCAAAGACCCTAAGCTGTGTGCAGTCAGTTTATTCTTTGCTGAAATACAAAAATGAGACTTCTGAAAGGCAACTAAAATTTACTAAAACTGCTGTTCAACCTAGATGAAACCTGTTAATTCCAGCCCTTGATATTTTTTCCTATTTCTGTTTCATAAAAGATGTAGACAAATGTCACAGACTCAGTAATTTACATAACGTAGCATTCTGAGTCAGTGCAATTTGCTTTGATAAAATCTAGCATTTACATTAATCTAAATCGGGTTCCCACTGATGCATCTCTACCAACAAAACAGTACAGATTTAGATCTGTATTTCAAGGTCTGAAGATCACCTGAGGTTCTGTTCCGGTATCTTTTTCCTTTTATCTATTTTCTGTTTTAAATTGATTCCTAGAAGAACTATCTGTGATGCTGCCACTACAACAGAGAGCGTAAACGATGGGGTAACACACCCTGTTTTTTTAATCCATTTCTTACGTTTTAGTACCTGTTGTGAACCAGTTTTACATCAATTACCTCTTGAGAGCCAAACTCTGCCATCTGATTCACATTATTAGCAACACAGAATTTGGACAGCTTGCAGTTTTTGTGAGAAGAAAAGCTTTATTGAGCATAATGAGTTGCCAGAGCTCTCGAGTCGGGCGGCTGAGAGACCCACCCTCTTATTCCTCAGATCACGACAACACATTTATACTGCTCCTAAAATCCAGCCCCTCTTCCACAGCTCAGTCCAGAGGCGAGTTTTGGGATAACCCAGGTCCCCAGGAAGCTACCCAGATGTATTGACACCCAGCGGGGACCGCGACTGCTCACATCTGTGACTGCGACTGCGACTGCTCACATCGCGACTGCTCATAAGGTTTCTGTCTCAGCGCTGGCTTCTCCCGCCCTCAGCAGGACCCTGCTGATTTCTGGCACAAATTACAGTGTTCAGCTTGCCACACATGCCAACCATTATTATATATGTTTGTTTGTTTGTATTCTGGGCCTAATTCCCCACTGCATTTCTTCAGTGTTACTCCCCTGCAATAAGTAAAGCTAAATTAGAATGAAACTAGAGTAATAGTGTTGTGAAATCGGGCTCGCTGCCTTCTAGCACACTTGAGACACAGCTCAGAACTCCCATTTTGTACCGTTTACAAATTCTTCCCTTATTCCTTATAGGAAACTTCAGTTATCGAGCTGCAAGCATGGCACTAGCGAAAGTGAATCATTCCGTTTCGTTGGGAATAATTAACGATGCTGTCCCAAAGTGACTTTCATTATGATTTGTAATGCGGTAAGGCCTGGGTGGCCTCTGGCCCAGATGAGTGGCCCACTGTGGTAATGCTGTACGACGACAGCACAAAAAGGCAGTTTGCAATCCCTGCCATTGTTAAAGGACAAAACTTTAACACAGAACATGTTAGCAATTTGGGGGATTTTCTTAGCTCTTGGTAGGGTATTTAAGAGATAAAATAAATGTCATTATCACTCAGCATGTCTACAGCACTATTACATGGATCTCAAAACTCGTGGAGGGAGGAAATAGTTGCTGTTCTCATTTTCACATTCGGAGGAATTCAGCCCCAGCACACCTTGTGCCGAACCCCGGTATCCCTCAGCATGGCGTCAGCTCCCCCACTTCCCAGTCAACTGACAGCGACAGGCACTGGTATTGATAATAGCCAGAATCTGGAAAACACCCACTGATTTCTGAAATTCAAAATGATAGTTTCTGGTAATTCAAACACAATTTACAGTACGACTTGGTAACTGCAGTGTTACCAAAGGTTTCTAAAGAAAGCAGATACAACTCCAGCAAAGCAACTATGTCAATCTCACACTACGTACCTCCACTAAAGTCCTCACTCACAATGATCCGCACACCAAAAAAGGATGGAATAAATCATAGACAAATCAGAAAATGAAAGCCATGTACTCATTAATCCACACTGACTTTTTCTGTCTAAAGAGAACGAAGTTGAATGGAAATCAGGTTCTCGCATCATCAGCTGCTCAAATCCAGCAAGTTGTATTTGCTGCAGCATCTACCAGATTCAGAGATTCCTTATCAAACCCAGATGCTATGCACGAGTCCACCAGGCTTGACATTTCATCTATTTGACTGTTTACATAAAGAAAAAATGTGAATGATATGCTCCACAACAACCCTGGAGATGTGAATACCCTTAACACCGGTCTGTGCCCCATGGTCATCATTCTGCCAAATGCTTTTATGACCAACCAGCACTGAACTTAAAATGCTCTAGGCCTTCACCATCGTAAGATTTGAGATGGCTCACTGAGGTCTTCATTAAGGTCCCCACTTTCTGACTGAAAGTTTTTCAAGAACTTCTCCATTCAGACCACATGCGCACAGATCTTTGTCTGGTGGCTGTGCGCTCTCCCCACGTTGGATCCCTGGGCTGCTCACTAAACTATAGCCAAATATTTCTGTGTGGTGAGGGCATGCTGTAAAGCATTTGTAGTTATATCCTGCGCTAAGAGAAAAACAGCAGCTTAAATGATCTGGCTTGTACTTTAGAAGAATTTTTTAAACCCTATAATAATGGTTTTCTATACATAGGTTGCAGAAATGGATGCCTTTATCAATGCAAAAAAAAAAAGTAATATGAACATTTTCAGCTGTTCAACGTCAAATGTAGTTTTTAAGTGTTTATCTTTCTGAAGAGTCCAGCTTAAGGGTATCAGGAATAGAATGAGCAACATGCAGAAACTGAATTGCTTCAGATGAAAAAAAGAGGTCATCTTGAAGGCACTAGCACCTAATTCCATGTTTTATTTGTTTTTGACAAAATTCAAGGGTCAGCTAGAATACCCTGCCCTTCAGAGCAAATGTCCTCCAAAGTCAGGCATTCCTGGTATTCTGTGGTTACTTGCAAATAAGGGTTGTGATTGCCTTTGTGAGACATTACCTCGCGGGCAGCTGAACCGCTTGTGTGTGTGGATATGACACCTCTTGGACTTTCAGCAGCTATTCCCTTGTACTCCAACAACTCTGAGACTGCTCTGTTTTCCCCTTTGCAATCAGGACAAGCCACGCTCTATCTCACAAAACACTTTAAAGGCAGCCATGTAAAAACAGCGTGCCGAGCAATTCCCAGAAGGCTGAGACCTATTTCCTCTCTCCTTTTCCCCTTACCTGATGGAAGTCTGGCCACCGCACTGGCTAGGAGAGCTATAACCGAGCTCTGGGGACCAGCTAATTCCTCACATGCCGGCATCGATATAAAAATTTCAGCGTCCTATCCTCGCTCATCTGTTGGCAGAAATAACCTCTACCCAGATGTAAAGGCTTGCCAAGAAGACAGAGAAGAAATTGGTCTTTAAGTCTTGCAGGTCGTCGGCCAAGACACGCTTAAAACCAGAGCATTAAACATGTTGGGGTTTGCATCACTCCAAACAAATAAATCCAGCCTCAGCTTTACCAACACCTTTATCTAACTGAAAAGGAACTTCTCATTCAGCTGCTGCTGCCTCAGGTGTATTAATTTTGCAGGCAGGCTGTAGCTGTCTTTCCATCCCCCCGCCTGAGCAGACACTTTAGTACAAATACTACATTCTTCTGGCCCAGAGGGAAATTCTTGCTGCCTGCACTTTAACAGTTGAGCTGCACGGCACTCTGGGAGACTTAAATATGGCACAGTAGTTCTATTGTTTAATATTATTAAAACTGCTTGCTCTCTTGTGACTCTGCAAGATCCTGGAGTGTAGCAATAAGTGCTAATCTGTTTCATATCTATCAGCTAGGTCTCTTCTTTCTAGTGGATACCACTTGCTAGTTTTATTTTAGAGATGATTACAGATGCAGCAGGATACAATAGATCTCCATCACTATCAGTTTTATTTTTTTCTTTATGCACATGAATTTCAGTGGTAGTTTTCCTTGAACCATCTGGATTTGAACAGAGTCAGCTGACTAAAAGGAAATACCAGTCTATCAGGAAGATTTCCAATTACTTTCTTTATGTCAAACAAACTTTTCATGCCTTGATCTACCAACACTGCAGTCGCCACAAACAGACCAAGCAAAGCAAGAGAGTACAGGACAAAAACAGCGTAAACCAGCCAGTGGATCTGCTCGGCTTCCTTGAAGACCTCTATTTTGTCCTAAGCCTTCCATTTGTTAAGGAACACACTTGCTTTTTCTATTGTCATTAATAACCCATTGTTTACACTGACATAGTTCAGGCTTTACTGACCATAATAATTTTTTCTATCTGCTGCCAGCCATTATCATAAAGTATTTCCCAAGCAGTGTCAAATGGCCTGCAGCAAACTGCTGTCAGATCACAGCTGGGCAGGCAGCAAGCTGAGATTACCCCTCCTGCCCAACTGAGACCTCCACATGAGCTCCTGTGATTGCTACTTTGGCTTGCACATCTCCAGCCTTCGCACACGCGAGCATCCTGGGTGCACCAGTTGATTATCGTCCTCCGAGACTGGACGGAGACAGTGTGGAGCTGACTCCTTTTCCTCCTTCTTCCCCATTCTCCCAGCCATCTGCCACACACAACACCTTCACACGGCTTACTCAGGTGTCTGTGAACCTGCCAGCCACTGCTGGCATGTGGTTTTCTGCATACTCCAAAAGGTGTGCTCTGCCCACCTTAAGTAAGCACGAACTCATTTGTGCTCTCTCCAGTACGCTGCCTAGGACCAGCAAAGATGCAGGCTCTGAGATGTAATTTCACAGGCGGAATAAATGCTAAGTCAGTGGGACAGAGGCCAGTACAGTGAAAGTGAAGCCTTCAATATGGACCATAAACATTTCCGTATTTTTGTTTATTGAATGCAGGTTTCCCAGGCTGAGTGCAACTGTCTACTGATATTTGAGAAAACCGAAAGAGAAGCTCTTGGCACTCAAACCTCTTCTATATAGAGGACTTTATCTCCAATAAATGGAGGAAGACTTGAGACTGCAGGCATAGTCAAGATGTCTTTTTAAAAAATACAAGGAAATAGACAATAGTACATCCTTTTTTTCACTCCAAGATCTAGCATTAATTTTGCTTGTTCACACCAATGACCAATCCAACAGGTTAACTCCAGGTTTTCTCAAAAGGAGGAAAACAGACAAATGGATTTAAGAGCGCTGGGGATCCCTTCTTTCTTTTGACCACTAGGAACTCCACTGGCTGAAGGGATGAGTGACTGGTTTTCTCTAATACAGATGCCTCTTCATTTCTGAGGACCTACAGGGTAGTCTGAAACCTGACACGGGTTTTCTGCTTCAGTCTGGTTCAGTAACACACAGTGCTTCTGCCAGCCCACAGGGCTCCTTAAATATTACACGCTTGGTAGATGGGGTCACTCTTTTTTTTTTCCTTAACTACAGTAGAACCTTTTTACAGTTATGCTGATCCCCCTAAACTTTGCATGTCTTTAATAAAGTGGTTTTTCATTATAATCAGAATTGCAATTAAGTAGAATTTGAGGCAGCAAAGCAACTTTTCATTCTAGTTCTCTTGTAAACAGAATTTCACTCTATCTGGATTTGTGGGCACACTCCATTTTATTTAACTTAACTGAAAAAAAATCTATTTAAAAAAATTAACTCTACTATTATCTTTGATACAAAGCAATCTCTGCCTTTACATTTCCTTTACAAAAGAACTGCTGGATATGCCAAAGAAGACACTGCTTGTCTAAAATGAATTATTATGGAGCACGATTTTCCTCTCTAGAAACGCACAAGCGACCAGTGTGTTACCACCTCCTAGTAAAATTTCACAGGACTAAAGCTGTGGCAGCCGAGGCCTCGGCAGAGCAGTCTCCCACGAGGCAGCTCCTTTTTAATAAACAACCCATCAGCAAGGAAGCTCATAAAGCACCCTGCCACTGTAGTCATTAACTGGGAAACAAATTCAGCTGGGTATCAAATAGCCACTTAAGATGAAATCCTGCCCACAGTGAAGTTCATTGACATCGGTACTGTCTAGATATACCCTCTCCAGCTACAGTGTTTGTATTTCTGAAATGAAGTACAAGGGTCATAATTATGCAGATAATAATCTATAGATGTTGAATAGTCTCGTATAAATTATTTAACCTTGAGCTTTCGAGGAAAGAGAGACATCATCTGGAGATACTTGCATCAGATACTTTTATCAGTTATATGACGGCAGTGAAACTTTCAGAGAGTCTTGCTGAGGTTACAAAGTTTGAAGGAAAGATCTTAACGTGCAGGGATAAGAACATGGCGTAAGAAGAGAAGATGCAAAACCACTGAATAAATCTATAATGTAAATACATGCATTCACCTGCAAACTGCATAGACAGGTAACTTGCTGTATAAAATCATGAACACTTAAAAGCACACAGCTAGCAGTGGCTGAAAGGTGCATTTGGTTGAGCAGATGTGGACTTTTCATGTGTCATCTGGACAGCCATTTTAAAATGGTGCTTGCCTTCCTAAAATGTGGGCAGGATGTCAGGAAACGTTTTTTCAGAAGCTTTATCAGTCTCCTCAAGTTACAAGTCCTCAGACTCTACAGTGGGCCCGTCCATAGGGGCCGTCTGAACCCAGCACCTTGTACGATCTCTGGAATAAGCAGGTTCTTGGCTCCCTCTGGCAAGGACTGCAGAATGTGAGCAGGGCAGAGTCGAGGCGAGCGCAGCAAAACAGCTTCTCAAGTATTAGGATCACCAGGGACCCACCACCTTCTGCACAATTTTATAGACACCTAAATCAATCTGTCTCATCTAAGAAGGTCTGATATTGTAGCTGAGACTTGCACAACTGTCCTACGATAGGAATCAGTGCTGGAGCCGTGCACCCATGGGGAGCCTGGGCTGTTCCGTCACAGGCCACAGAGCTCCATGAGGCGTCCTTTAGTCAGGCAGCAACACCCTCATTCCACTCGGATAACAACGATAAATTAGAAGAAGGAGCTATATGAAAGAAAGAAGCTCCACGTAGTCATTCTATAATGAAATGGTGTCGACTTATGCAAAAAAAACCCCACCCTGATGAGTTGCAAGGAAAACTGGCTTCCATCCAAAAATCAATCTCCCTTGAGATACAAACTCCAGCATCTGACAAGATGGAAGCATGTTTAATCTGTTTCGCAGCTATCCAAAATCTGTTTCCACCCTGAATATTTTCACTTTCTCACTCCGCTGGTTTCTCTAAGAAAGGATGCAATGGGCCTAGGCCTTCTGCTGCGAGTGCGAGAGCTTTATGCCAAAGAACAAACAAGAGAAAATAGACATTAAAGTCCTGTCTGGCGACACCATTAATAAGTTCACAGTCACCATTTCCTTCTTCCTCTCCTGCACCAAGTGTTTCTTCCCAGACAGTGATCCAGACTGCTGATAGCTCTGGCAGGCAGCTTTTACCAGAAATTTTAGCAGGAAATGTTAATTTGCAAGCCTCGGTGTCCTCCCGCGGGGAGGACGGTCACTGTATCTGCACCACCAGACCGTGGGGACTCGGAGCTCCTCAGACCTGCCTCCAACATGCAGAAGAGAAGCTCCTCTGTATCTCTAGCAAAGCTGAGTAAAAAACCAACTGTACTCATTTGTTTTCTTTTGCCTTTTCCCCCTAAGCAATGAAATACTAGAAGAATGTCCAAAGCAAACAGAAAAATTCTATTAATGAAACATCCAATTTAGTGTAGTTTCATGGCAGGGCTCTGAGCTCAGCCTGACTTCTAGGACACACAACGTAGCTGGGAAGTTGCAGGACTAGAATAAACCAAAACCATTGCTTTGTGTAAAAATTGTACTGCATTTCTATAAACCAGTTTAATGGTAAAGGTAGCCTGTGTGAAACAGTAAATATTACACATACATTACAAATAAATTAGGTATCAGGGATAAATAGTTTTGTAGTATGAAGTCTAACATCTCATGTAAGAGACAGAAAGGAAAAGCTAGACTCACTGTATGAACAGTTCCAATAAAGCTACAGGTCACTTGGAGAATTAAAAAATAAAAATAAACCTATAAACTCATTGAAGAACGATGTAGATCAGACTCCTGAAAAGTTTTATTACTCAGATCACCTGATTTCTTTTTCTTCCTCTATGAACTTTGAACATAAGGCTGTAATTACTTAGTACAGATGCAGGAGAGAACAGTGTTCTTGATTAGGAAAGCTTTTATCAATCATGGGAAGTTTCATTTGACTTGTTTTATGTGTTTGCATGTTCCTTTGAGCCAGGACAAATGTTCTTACCACATTCATATTTGTGTGGTTAGCAGATTTTTCTGCATCTCTTTTGTCCTTATCCTCCAAAGACAAAACAAATGGCGTGCTGCTAAATGTTGAACTTTGCAATTTTAGTACTAGCTTGCGACAGGAATATATTTTGACTAACTGTACGAGCCACTAACATGTACAGTCTAGGCAGCTACCACCAAACACCAAATTTCTACTTTTTTTCTTCACTGCTTGATTTGAACCAATATGTCATACTCTGGATGCCTTCAGAATATACTATGAGGTGCATAATTTAATCCAGCTATATTTTGTAATCTAATTTTGCTAAGAACATTCAAGTGTATTCCAACAAAACAAACCTTCTGTGAAACAGCAGGAAAATATTAGAGATGGCATCAAACCACCACTCCATTAGCCATAAATTACTCACAGTACGTTCCCCACAAAACAGAGTAACAAAATTTGCAGGCCATAATATGAGGTTGTACCCAGAAATACTTTCCAGATGAAGCAAGCAAGATTTGCAGTGGTTTTGTGACACAATCGACAATTTCCTGCTATTGGAAGAGAGATCATCTAGTGCATTTGCTGCACGGATTCTGTCTCTTTGTAGACCTCCTTTTCTGAGTTCAGCGAGCGATGAAAGCTAAAAATGACACTTGCACAAATGGAAGGTCCATCACAGCACTCTGCCCTTCCTTCTCTGTGCAGCTGGCCCTGAATGCTGAATAGCTGGTCACCTGTCAGTTATTTTGCCAGACAAACCTAACAAATACATTGCCTACCAAGCACAATGCCCCTTCTGTATTCTTAAACGATACAACCCTGCCATTGCTTCCCATGTACTCTTTGGGAAGTAAAGCATGGCTTGCTTGAACCATAAACTAATACTACTTAAAGCATCTAAGATTGATTTTTTTAATTTTTTTTTTTAATAAGAGAAACATGCCTATGTTGGGAGTAATATTACATATTATATTTCTACTTCAGACTGAGTTTTAAGACAGTATTTCACAGTGTTTACGACAACTCAATAGCTTAACTGATGATTTTGCTTTGCAATTTGCCTTTGTATTTTTAGCCCATTCTATTTTTTTAAAATCTGCATGGCATATAGAATTACCAGGACTACCATTTGACTGGCTTGCTATTTTTTCTGCAGTGAGAAGAATCTGTTGGCTCTGTAAGTCAAGAAAAAACACTTCTTCCTCTCCCAGTTCAACTTTGAGATTTTAGTTACAGCCTTTACAAGCAGCACTATGCAAATCAATGTTTCCCACGTAAGAAGCTTTTCACAGAGTCTGCAGCAAGAAACACCTTCTGGTAAGTATAGATCTATTTTTTACAGTACATGATAGCATATTTTCTTCCTGAAATATTCCATTACTTCCAATATTTCTGTCATACAAGATTATTATTATTATTTCCTTTTTAATGGAGTTATTACTGTTCCATCACTGCAGTGCCTACCAGTTGTTTTCTTGACATGACTCTCCCGGTCTCATCTGGAACTCTCCCCGTTTCATCTGGTTGGAAAAACTGCGTCCCTTTGACTGCAAGCCACTGGCAATGGTGACGGCATTCATTTCACTCTCTGTTCTGTCATCTAACACAAGACTGAACAACTGGAGCCTCAAGCTGATTATATCAGCACTCCAGGAGTCAGAGGCAAACATCTGGAATTTATTTGTTAGAAATAAAATGAATGACATCTTTCAGGAGTTTTAGCTTGCACCTGTACTTATAAATCTCCATGAGGGCAAGTTATGAATAAATTTAATCAGGAGCAGGAGGCAGAAGGCTGTGATTTTGAGCCCCTTGGCTCAACCGCTTTCAAGGGCCCCAGGAAGAAGGTCAGTACTGAGATGCCCTGGAGGCACAATTTGTTCAGAGCTCTCCTCTTCCACCGGAGGATAAAGAATACACTGCACTGGGCCTCCTGGGGCTCACCATGCTTTCAGTGTACCATCCAGCCAGCACTGCAGAGCAGGTTGGGTGGCAGAGCATGCTTACCCTGGTCCTCTCTCCCCGATGATGGATGGAGTGCTCTACCCAGCCTTAGAGTCCACACAGGCAACGGGGAGTTTCGTCTGGCTTTGCCACAGGGAAAATGTAGCCCTGAAGGTTATTTTTGTTGTCTGTAACACCACGAGCGGTTCAAACTTCAGCAGAAGCTGCGAAGGGGAATGTAAAAGAGGACAGGAGGATTTGAAGAGGACAGTACTGCAAACAGAGTAGTGATGGGGGGGCAGAGGTCAAAAGAATCAAACACCAGCACTGTTATCTGATGGGAGGGCACAAAGGTACAGGATGAACCTCTGAAAATATGTAGAGGAGGGAACAGGGAACACACAGAGAGGAAGAAGGGCAGGGGAGAAACAAAGAGAGAGAAGCCCCTGCCAATTGTTTGGATGAAGTGTTACCTTTGCCTAGGCACTGAACTCATTGTCTGCAGCCGTCTCCTTTCCTGCTTCTTTCCTGAGCCTCCCTCAGCACAGACACTGCTTGTTCCAAATCGGAAGGTGACTGATGTGGGTCCTGTGCTATGGGCAGGTCTACACCAGGGACTAGATCAACTTCTTTATTTTTACTTGTGCAGAGTGCAAGGTTTTCACTGACAGAAGTGCAAGTTGACCACATCTTATCCAACTTGGCGGCCCATCCTGGAGAATGTTCATATTTAGGGATTGGTATGATCTTAATGAGACAATCCCATTGCAAATGCAATGAAACAGAAGAAAAGAAGCAAAGCAAATTCACACGGGTACCCGTGGCTGGGTACTGCATCCAGTTCATTTCTCTATATATGGACTATGGGCCCCATTAGCGATGCAGGATGCTGGGAGAACAGGAACTCTGCATTGGAGCAGAACCCATTCTATTCCTTTCTGATCATAAAAGAAGATACTCTGAGGGAAACAGCATTTTTGTTTCTGTACAGACCCAAACATGAAGAAGTCAGAAAACACAAAGAGAAGTCAGCATTTCAATGAGGTGACAGCCCACACTTCACACACTCAGACTATTTCCAGTTACTGAAAACATCACTAAGTGCGGCAAAACTGAATTTAGTAGGGAAAGGCACAAGGTAAAACGTTCTGTCTGTATGTTAATAAAAACTTTAAAAAAACAAAGACAAACTCACCCTCCCCCCAGTGGTGGGCTGATTCCTATATACCACTCCAGCACACCTTGTTGGTCCGTCTGTCATCAGATGTTCCCTGATGTTTTCACTGCTCTGCAGGGCAGCTCCTAATGTTCCGAGCTGTGGGCTTTTTTTCTTTTTCTGTTTTTGTTTTGTTCTGTTTTGTTTTTTAAATAAAGGACCTCAGAAGAGTCTTTACAAGAACTGCTTTCATGAAGTGATCAACTGCTCTTTGCCAAATGCACAAGCTCTTTGGAGAAAGGACAAATACGTTTGGCGACAGAGTAACACTAAGCTGGGGGGAACCTTTTGGAGCATGACAGACCTACAGAAGAGACAGGGAAACACAAGACTCAAGTACCATAAGGCACACACTGTGCCCTATTTTTACAAAGGTTGTTTCTTTTTTCCAAGCACTTCCTCTTGCTATGGATGACAGGAGGCTAATAGGATGACATTGTTGGTATTACCGACTAAGGCTGCCTCAAGCTCTGTCTGGAAGAACTGTTGAACTAAGGTCTGCTCCGCTCATCACTCGTTCTTGTCCAAGTGGAAGTTAATAACTCGGTGGCACTGGCCAAAAAACAAGCAAACCAAAAACGTAAGGGGATCAGACCCCTGGCAGAGTTTCAGTACTCCTGACCTCAGCAACCAGACTGCTGTGCTAGCTAGCAGAGGAACTATTGATGAATGCGTTGTTGACAGTTCCTCTGCCTGCAGAATTACAGCACTAGCAGCTTCACAGTCAACAACTTGCAGAATGTTTTGCAATACCTGGATGGAGGTGTTTTCACATATACATCATACAGCACCACATTATAAACTATTTCAGGCTGCTTCAGGAAGCTGCTAGCAGAATTCTGCAAGAGAACGCACTCGTGGAAAACAAAAATCCAAAAGCCATTAAAAAAACCCCACAGCCTGAAACAAATGTGGGTTTTTATCACTGCCCGATATTTAAACTGTCAGCTTTATCCTCCTGGTAAGCGGGCAGCTCCAGTTCACAACTGAACACCTACTTTATTTATTTAGCTATGCTGCATTTAACCTTACATCCTGTCTGCTGGGTGCATCCGGCTCCACAGATCTCCATGCAGCAAAGCTTTAGCGTAAGGTGGGGGAGCTACTTTCCACAAGCCAAAAAACAGGAAATTTGATGACATTGTTCAGTGAGCAGACGTCAGCAGAGAGTGATACAAAAGAGTAAACAACTTCCTAGCAGCAGCAGACAAATGAGCCGGAACTACTGGAATCCTGCGATGTCTGGTGTGTTTTGCATGAAAATTACCATCTCAATGAAATAGGGAGAGATCTTTGTCTGTTGCAAACTGGAGCTGCTCCCTGGAAATCTAGGAACTACACCAATTTGGTCTGGCTAAGATCTGACTCCAAGTCTTTACTTTTGAGATCCTGAAAACATCATTTCTGAGAATTCACATTGTTGATATTCTAAATATTTTGTAAATGTTCTCATTATTTTAAAACACACATAAAGTTGATTTGAATAAAAAGGATAAACTTCACTGAACGTACAGAAGGCAGTGTCAGAAATGCAGGTGCCATTTCATTATGATCATACTACCATCAGTCTTACACATATATATGATGTATATATACATATAATATATAATATAATATTCTTGTTAAAATACTTCAACATGAAGGAAGCTCAGCACTCTGCCGGTGGAACCAAACAGTAGGTATGACAACTCCTTTTTGGATTTCAGTGTTTGCTTTGTGGAATCTGCTCTCATATTTTCCAGCTACGGGCAAATGTCAAATATGATCCAAAAAAATAACCTCTCAGCTAGGTGTGCGATGAGTCAAAGCCAGGTTATAGCAGGGAGAAAGGAAATGTAGGGGAAGACATTTTTGCTCTAATTGAATGTCATTCTGCCCACCTCTATCCAATTTAAAGACCTCTTAACTGCAAAAAGTAGGATTTGACCATTGACCACAAATATGGAGCTTTACTATTGCATCCCAATCAATTGTATCAAGAAAAATGGCATCCTCTGGAAAAACTCTCTTCCCTACTCATCTACTTGTAAAGCAGTGTATCTTTTTTCACATCCTTTATATTGCCTTCTGAGCTATCCCTTTCAAAGGAATGTAGAGAATTAAGTCCTATTCTAAACAAGTTCTTAAGAGAAGCTCCTGACAAACAGTCAGATCAAGACCTTGCCGGGGCTTTACAATCTGGGAAAATCTGAGGACTTTACAGAAAATACACAGGGATGTTCCCCAGGGGGATGCAATTCAGTAGGTACAATCCCAGGACTCTCTTCTCACCCAGGTATCCCTCCTAGCCAAAATCTAAGCAGAACAGACTCCTAAGATTAAAATTAGCAGCTAAATTTATAGCTGGCCACAAGACTGCCCTACTCTCAGTAACGGAGGGAGGGAGCAACAGGAAAGCGCCAGATGCTTCTCAGTTCTCCTGGCCAAATTCTCCTCTCCTCGGAGACAAAAAATGTAGTACGTAATCCAGGGGAGGAAGACACACCAATAACCATGTCAACGCTGCAGCCAAATGACAAGGCAAACATACAGGGCCAAATCTATCAGCAACGTAACTTTAGTGACTTGAGCAGACTTTGTTCTTCCTAAATACTGGCAAGTAGCCATTGGCTAACAAATGGCTAGACAAAAATAAACAAAAACACACACTCAAAGAGCAACAAATGCCTGTAAAAACCAGCAGGTCTATAAAAAAAACCCCAAACTGCTTCTCATTCCTCACTCTACCTACATCAGAATTTTCCTAGTTTCAATTAATTTGTCATTTCAGCAGAGTATGAGTTTGCACCAGTTCTGTCATTCTTCCCTGACTCCTCGGTTTGAATGTAAGAAGCAAAGGTTTAGAAAACAAACTCCCGTCTGAAACTGATCATTCTCAAGCCCCCTCTATCTTTGGTCACATGACAAAATTAAAAATATATACATCACTAGCAAAAACTTCCAAGAATAAGCAAATCCATCTGGAGGAACTCCAAAGTATTTATCAGAGAATGACATTCACCTAGGTGTGCCAACAATGGCAAGAAGTCAATCTTATCAGAAGACAGGTTCTCTGCAAAACTCCCATGGCTTCAGGATGAAAACATTATTGTACTACAACTCCCTTTCCAAAGTTTCTTTCCACTAAGGCTTACAGCTAATACATGGATAGGGAAAGAGACATTGCTCTGACCTGCAGCAACAGAGGCGACGGTGTTGTGACACGACCCGAGCAGCGACACATGACTGCACAAGTCTGTCATCTACATGGCGCACTTATTTAGGGCCTTCTATTGTTAACTTCTGATTTATATCAATAGGGGTGAATGTGATGACCAAAAGCAGACAGCACGTGGTTTTAAATATAAATGAGACTATGGAATCCTATTGTGTGCAAGCACAGAAGCGAGGACAGCATAGGAAGGGTGGGTGGCTGTGCTGAGCAATCTGCTGACAAGAGGTTACTATCTCTTCTTGATAGGGTCTGGCAAAAAGGATAGTAACTTCTACAGGATTTCCCTCCCCCTTTTCAATGGCCTGAGGTCCCAGACTAGCAGGTATGACACAAAATGCAAAATGTTTTCCAGTTATCTCTACAATGCCATACCACTGAGACTGATCTTGCAAGCCAGGCCACCATTTCCTGCTTTTTCTCATGCAGTTGAACAGAGAACTCCTTTAAACTTTCTGTGTCTGGAATGTCTGTCATTAGCACCTACGTGCAATTAAATTTTTACATATGATTTTGTTTCATGGAAGTGTATTTTGAAATTTTATTTCTGCAATGCAATGTAAAAACACCTTCTAATCAGATTAAATGAGTAATAAAAACCTAGCCTAGGTTTATGAGGGAGGCAACCTGGAGACCACTAATTACGGCATTTCCTATATTTTACACCTATTTTGGGTCACTTTACATTAAATTAGCAAATGGACTAAACTGAAATGTTTTCTGATATAAAAGGAGTGCTTGTAAGGAAAAACGAGAGCTCTGAGGGTTGGATGCACCTACCATTCGCCCATCCACAAAGGGGAATGTGTTTCTTACGGGATCACTGCACAGTGGTAAGCTTTGTTTCTGTAGAGATTTTGACACATGGCTGAAGTTAGACCTTAAATTAGAATATTCCTCTTTGAATTGAAAAATGATCTTTCTGTGCAAATGAATAGCGTATTCAGTGTGAATAAAGCTTCTGCTATTGCACAGTTCATCTTATCTACTGATGTCATTTCCTCTTAGTTGCTTCTGTAATATTAATAATCACCATATAGCCAAAGAGGTCACATACTAGGAATGTATACTTTAAAATTCTTCAACATTGCAGAAGAGCTTGAACAAAAAAATCTATGTTTCTGGCTAGATGGACGCACTGAATGACTTGCAAGCAGATGATGTCACATCATTTAAAGGTGGGGATAAAGAAACCTGTCTACTTAGGGGAAAAAGCCTCCAGATTGCAAGAGAAATGCAAGAGTTGAACATAGAAAGGAAATTCACTAATGAACAGTGAACCTAACCTTCATTAATAAGCAAAAGAGGGTCGTAAACAAAGTAATCATGCTGATACAACCAAAGGATCACACAAAAATCATGAAGATTTCATTTATGGGTTCAGGATGTTTCTGATGCAATTCTTGATAAGATAATTCTTGTTCTAAAATGACTTTCAGCTGCAGCTTCTCTTTTCCTGAACACAGTAGAAGAAACTTCCTGAACACATTTTCAGCAGTGAATTCCTAGCTGCACAGACACCTCAAGGATCCCCACTTACCCACCCAGCTGAAGAGCAGAAGAAAGAAAAAATGCAGGTGCAGAAAGGAGACTGGTACCTTTTAAGGTAACTGCCTGGTATGACCTTTTCAGAAAATCTGCGACTAGAAAGCTGGGGTATCATTTTTGTGATGAGTGCTCTGCTTGGTGGGACTGTGGCTATCTCCAGGTGTTACAAAGAAGTTCATCTCTTTGTACGTAAACAGGAGCAAAAGCAGAAAATGAACCTCTGCCACATACATCGAGGGAAATGAAGGCCCAGGTCAAGCCTGCCTCATCTTAGTCAGATAACCAAACTGCCAGAATTAAAAAGCTGGGAATCCTAGTCAGCCCTCCAACTCATGGACAAATGCAGGAACCCGTGCTTCAGATAGAAAGAGGTTAGGAGACAGAAGAGCTCATGAGAATGGCTGCCTTAGTGCAGAGCAGAGCTGCTGGCTCTGGGATTTGGGAGGATCTGCCCCTTCTGAATGACCCAACACTCATCCTGGAGCTTTAATAGGATACCACTGCTGATATACCAAGGGAGATTAATAAGTGCATTTGAAAAATGAAGTTGATGTTTAAAAGAGAATTAAGACATTCTTTAACATCTTTGATTGAGAAAAGCCCTTCATGTCACCATACATAATTTCAAATGAAGCATTTTTCTCCTTGAAAAAAAAGAAAATTAATTTCTAGTAAAAAGCAACTGCTTCTACTCAGAAAATTTAAAAACTGGATAAAATGCTACATAAAAAATGTAAACTTAAGGAGACAAGTTCTAGGGCATATTGGAGTGAAGTGACAGTAAGAGCTGAAAAATTAGCTCTCGAGAAATGGTGTCAGAACACAGTAGCTGTGAGCTTTCAAGATGGGCCGACAAACTGTGATTAAGATCTAGTTAAAGACAGCAGTGATTCCTCAGAATATTGCAGAAGAAGCAATATCTCACAAATATGTTTCAGGGGTTTTTTTCTTCAGGGTGAATATAGGTCTATGACATAGACGATGCTCTTTTATGTATTGGAACTTATTCTTTTAAGTATTTCAGAGCACGGAAATACTGTTCTGGGAGAGATCCAAATACTGATTTGGCAACGTCTTTAAACGAAATAATTTTGGATAGAATTTTCTTCCTCATAGTACTTTGGCTTTATCTTCTCCCCAGAATGTTTTCTTTTTTTCTTCACTCATAAGTACCAGTGTTACCATCTCTAGAATCTCTTTAAGGGATCTCAAAGTAGTTGATCTTTCCCTCAAAGCCAGAGTTCCGTTCCCTGGGTGGCGTGACTGCATGAGGTTGTAGGGTTTCCTGGCAAAAAGGTGACTTCTGCCTCTTGCAGTTGCAGAAAAAAAGCTTGGATCCTAAATGTTCAAACACTAGAATGTCACACAGCAGAG